>JAJLRB010000345.1:17500-48366 GCA_020976825.1 Odocoileus hemionus
CATCATATGGACTACATATGACATCACATCCACTCTTTTTGACCTCACACCTCTTTATTTATGACATCAAGTCCACTATACCAGACATTACATCCACTATATCTGACCTCATTTCCAGTATATATGTGTTATCACACCGACTCTACCAATGATATCACAGCCACTCTATGTATCATATCGCAGCCAGTATTCGGCTGACATCCTGTCCACTCTATTTATGACATCATATCCACAATATATGACATACAACACTGTGTGTGGTTGATTTCACACTCGGCATATATATGACATCATTTGCACTTCAGATGACATCATATCCACTCTATCCCACCAAACCACAGAATTTATGCTGCCACATCCACTTCAGGCATGACATCAAACCCACTGTACTAGACATTGCCCCCACTGTTTTTTTGCCATCTCAATCTCTCCACTGATATCACGTCCACTCTTGGCATGACATCACACTCGGCATATGTATGGCAACTTTTTCACCATACAAGACATCACATCCTCAGTTTATGATATCAAACCACCATTTCTACGACATCACAACCATTCTATTTGACATTGTTTCCACGGTATCTGGGTCCTCACATCCACTGTATTGAGGTTATCACACCAAATGTATTCATGAGATCTCTTGCACTATGTAAGACAACATCATATCCTTTGTATATGACATCAGATTCACTATATTATTAATATCACAGACACTGTGTCTGTGTCATCACACCCACTCTTTCGATGATATCACATCCTTTGTATGTATGACCTCACACCCACTACACGTATACCATCATATACATTCCACAAGGCATCGCATCCACATTAAATGACATGACAGATTATATATGACATCACATGCACTGCACTCATGATATCTCTCCCACTATATCTGACATTGAATCCACCCTATTGATGACCTCTGACCAACTGTTTGTATGACATCACACCCATTTTATGTATGACATCTTATTTACTATACATATCGTCACATCAACTCTTTATGAACTCACACAATTGTAGTCATCACATTACATCCATTGCATTCATGACATCACACACACTATATATGACCACACACACAAGACAACTCAAACGTTATATCTGCCATCTCACCCACTACATCTGACACTACCTCCACAGTATCTGTGTCATCAAACCCAGTGTATCAATTATACCTCACACACTCTCTGTATGACATCACACACAGTCTATCTAGGACATCATATTCAGTATGCATGACGTCACATGAACTCTTTATGACATCAGACACCTAAATGTATGACATCACACCCAGTATATTGATGACATCATATCCAATATATATGATATCACCCATACTGCTTTCATGACACCACACCGACTATACCTGACATCTCACCCACTACATTTGACATCACCGCCACTGGATCTGTGTCGTCACACACTCTGTGTCGATGACATCACAGCAAGTATGGAAATCATCACCCTTGGCATACATATGACATCATACACACTCTACATGACATCACATTCACACTTTATGACATCAATCCTCAGCATTTAAGACATCACAGCCACTACATTCATGACATCAGATCTCTTATATGCGACATCACATGTACGGTTTAGGACATCTCATCCCCTATACCTCTGATATCACAACCACTTTATTTGTAACGTCACAGCCACTGGGTCTGTGAATCCCTATCCAATAAATTTGACGTCAAAGACACTGTGTTGAGACGATACAAACAGTATATCTGACATCACACCATCCGTGTCTGTATTTCTGCCGTCACACCCACCGTATCAGTGATATAACAAAAAGTGTATGTATTATGTCACACATACTATAGGCATGGCACATTATGCACTATCAACGACATCACACCCAGGCTTTATGACACCACAACACTCTGTTCATGACATCAAAGCTACTCTATCTCACATCACAGCCATTATCTCTGAGAGCACATCCACAGAATGTGTGTCATCACACCGAGATTATCGATGATATATGCCCCATTGTTTGTATGATATCACAGCGCCATATGCATGACATCATATGAACTACACATGACATCACATTCATTCTGTACGACGTCACACCGCTCTATGACATCACACCCTCTCTATTCATGTCCTCACACACAGGATATCTGACATCGCATCCACTGTAGCTCCGTCATTACTTACCGTGTATTGCTTAGACCACACCTGCAATATGTTTGACCTCAAACCCACCACTATATATATGACGTCATATGAATTCTATGTGATATCACACACACTCTTTATGACATCACAAGACTGTATTCATGACATCCCATCCACTCTATATAAATCATTATATAAACTGTTTATGTCATCACATGCAATATACTTGTGATATCACAGCCACTGCAACTGTGACAAGACACCTTCTATGTTTTTGACATCATACTCAGTATATATGACATCTCACATTGTGTATGAATGACAACACAACCACGGTTTCCGACATCACACATACTATATCGGTGAAATCACACTCACTTGAATGATTATATTAGACCCTATGTACGTGTGAAATCACACACACTGCATGTATAACATGATAGACACTTTATATGACAACAAATCCACTCTTGATGTCATCATACCATTGCTTATCTGTCATGGCACCCACTATGTTTATGACATCATATCCACTGTATATGATCTCATCCACACTGTGTCTATGACTACACAAGCTCTATATTTGTCTTGAAACATGTTATTACTTCCATCACATCCACTGTTTGTCATCAAACCCACTTTGTCGACATTATCACACCAACTATGTAAGAGTTCCGAGGTGGCATATGTATGCCATCATATGCACTGCACATGACATAATATCCACACTTTATGACAAGCATCCTTAGTATTTATGACATCACATGCACTCTATTCATGACCTAACACGCACTATATACGATATGACATGTCACGTACTGTGTATGATATCACATTCACTATATATATGGTATCACATTCACAATATATGTGACATCACACAATGACTCTGTCTATGACTTCACACACTCTATGCTTATGACATATCCACTTCATATGGCATCACACTCAGTGTTATAACAACACAACCATTGTGTAACTTCACAGCCACTATGTCTGACATCACACGCATTGTATCTGTGTAAACACACGCAATGTACCAATTTTATCTAACCCAGTGTATGCATGACATCACACCCACTATATGTATGACATCATATGGACTACATATGACATCACATCCACTCTTTTTGACCTCACACCTCTTTATTTATGACATCAAGTCCACTATACCAGACATTACATCCACTATATCTGACCTCATTTCCAGTATATATGTGTTATCACACCGACTCTACCAATGATATCACAGCCACTCTATGTATCATATCGCAGCCAGTATTCGGCTGACATCCTGTCCACTCTATTTATGACATCATATCCACAATATATGACATACAACACTGTGTGTGTTTGATTTCACACTCGGCATATATATGACATCATTTGCACTTCAGATGACATCATATCCACTCTATCCCACCAAACCACAGAATTTATGCTGCCACATCCACTTCAGGCATGACATCAAACCCACTGTACTAGACATTGCCCCCACTGTTTTTTTGCCGTCTCAATCTCTCCACTGATATCACGTCCACTCTTGGCATGACATCACACTCGGCATATGTATGGCAACTTTTTCACCATACAAGACATCACATCCTCAGTTTATGATATCAAACCACCATTTCTACGACATCACAACCATTCTATTTGACATTGTTTCCACGGTATCTGGGTCCTCACATCCACTGTATTGAGGTTATCACACCAAATGTATTCATGAGATCTCTTGCACTATGTAAGACAACATCATATCCTTTGTATATGACATCAGATTCACTATATTATTAATATCACAGACACTGTGTCTGTGTCATCACACCCACTCTTTCGATGATATCACATCCTTTGTATGTATGACCTCACACCCACTACACGTATACCATCATATACATTCCACAAGGCATCGCATCCACATTAAATGACATGACAGATTATATATGACATCACATGCACTGCACTCATGATATCTCTCCCACTATATCTGACATTGAATCCACCCTATTGATGACCTCTGACCAACTGTTTGTATGACATCACACCCATTTTATGTATGACATCTTATTTACTATACATATCGTCACATCAACTCTTTATGAACTCACACAATTGTAGTCATCACATTACATCCATTGCATTCATGACATCACACACACTATATATGACCACACACACAAGACAACTCAAACGTTATATCTGCCATCTCACCCACTACATCTGACACTACCTCCACAGTATCTGTGTCATCAAACCCAGTGTATCAATTATACCTCACACACTCTCTGTATGACATCACACACAGTCTATCTAGGACATCATATTCAGTATGCATGACGTCACATGAACTCTTTATGACATCAGACACCTAAATGTATGACATCACACCCAGTATATTGATGACATCATATCCAATATATATGATATCACCCATACTGCTTTCATGACACCACACCGACTATACCTGACATCTCACCCACTACATTTGACATCACCGCCACTGGATCTGTGTCGTCACACACTCTGTGTCGATGACATCACAGCAAGTATGGAAATCATCACCCTTGGCATACATATGACATCATACACACTCTACATGACATCACATTCACACTTTATGACATCAATCCTCAGCATTTAAGACACCACAGCCACTACATTCATGACATCAGATCTCTTATATGCGACATCACATGTACGGTTTAGGACATCTCATCCCCTATACCTCTGATATCACAACCACTTTATTTGTAACGTCACAGCCACTGGGTCTGTGAATCCCTATCCAATAAATTTGACGTCAAAGACACTGTGTTGAGACGATACAAACAGTATATCTGACATCACACCATCCGTGTCTGTATTTCTGCCGTCACACCCACCGTATCAGTGATATAACAAAAAGTGTATGTATTATGTCACACATACTATAGGCATGGCACATTATGCACTATCAACGACATCACACCCAGGCTTTATGACACCACAACACTCTGTTCATGACATCAAAGCTACTCTATCTCACATCACAGCCATTATCTCTGAGAGCACATCCACAGAATGTGTGTCATCACACCGAGATTATCGATGATATATGCCCCATTGTTTGTATGATATCACAGCGCCATATGCATGACATCATATGAACTACACATGACATCACATTCATTCTGTACGACGTCACACCGCTCTATGACATCACACCCTCTCTATTCATGTCCTCACACACAGGATATCTGACATCGCATCCACTGTAGCTCCGTCATTACTTACCGTGTATTGCTTAGACCACACCTGCAATATGTTTGACCTCAAACCCACTATATATATGACGTCATATGAATTCTATGTGATATCACACACACACTCTTTATGACATCACAAGACTGTATTCATGACATCCCATCCACTCTATATAAATCATTATATAAAAATCCGACATCACACATACTATATCGGTGAAATCACACTCACTTGAAAATGATTATATTAGACCCTATGTACGTGTGAAATCATCACACAATCATGTATAACATGATAGACACAGACAATGAAAAAAGAAAAAAAAAAAAAAAAAAAAAAAAGGAAAATGTATAGTATGAAAGAAAAAAAAAAAAAAAGAACAAGTAAAAAATATAACACTTTTAAGGAAAAAATTATGACATTACAAATCAAGAAAAAAAAAAACAAAAAACAAAAAAAAAAAAAAAAAAAAATAAAAAAAAAATGAGGTAACATCATAATAAAATACAATAGCATTGTTCTGGAAGAAAAAAAAAACAAAAAAAAAAAAAGGAAAAAAATTAAATAAGGGGAAAAAAAAAAATGATTCACCTCTTGATGGCATCACCCACTAGTGCACCCACTTGATTTATGACATCATAGTCCACTGAAAAATGAACTCATACCACACTGTGTCTCATGACTACACAAGCTCTATATTTGTCTTATGAAACATGTTTATTACAGGCCATCACATCCACTGTTTGTCATCAAACCCACTTTGTCGACATTATCACACACCTAACTATGTACAGAAGTTTGGCGCTTCCGAGGTGGCATATGTATGGCCATCATATGCACTCCCTGCACATGAACATAATATCCACACTTTATGACACATGCATCCTTAGTCATTTCTATGACATCACATGCACTCTATTCATGACCTAACACGCCGCACTATAACGAACTGATGACATGTCAACGTACTGCGTATGATATCACATTCACTATATATATAGGTATCACATTCACAATATATGTGACATCACACAATGACTCTGTCTATCGACTTCACACACATCTATGCTTATGACATTAATCCACTTCATATGGCAATACCACACCAGTGTTATAACAACACAAACCATTGTGTAACATCACAGCCACTAATGTCGACACACACGCATGTATCTGGTTAAAACACAAGACGCAATGTAGGTCCAATTTTATCTAACCCAGTGTATGCATGACATCACACCCACTATAGTATGAACATCATGATGGACTACATAAGACATCACATCCATTCTTTCGTTGACACTCACCACCTACGTTATTATTTAATGACATCCAGTCCACTAAACCGAGACAATTACATCCTCTCATATCTGCCCGCAGAATCCAGGATAATATGTGTGATCCACACCGACTCTACCGAATGAGATCACAGCCACATTACGTATTAGCATCATAGTCCGCAGCGAGTGATTCGGCTGACATCCTGTCCCTCGTCTAGTGATGACCGTCATAACCACCACAATAATTTTGACATACATCACTGTGTGTGGTTGAGTTTAACACTCTGGAGATAGTATATACACCATTGCACATTCAGAGGACGAGCATATCCTCTCTGATCCCACTCAAAACCACAGAATTTATGCTACCACATCCACTTCAGCATGACTTCAAAAGCCCACGATACTAGACATTGCCCCCACTGTGTTTTGTTGCCATCGTCAGATCTCTCCACTGGATCACGTCCACTTCGTGGCATTGACATCACTCACGGCATAGTAAGCAAACTTTTTCCCACCATACAATACTTCACAATCCTCAGTTTATGATAGCACACCACCATTTTCTAACGACAACACTAACCATTCTATTGGTAAATTGGTGCCACGTATACTGGGTCCCTCACATGCCACTGTATTGAGGTTATCACTCGCAAATGTATTGCATGAGATCTCTGGCACCTATTAAGACCAACATCCTATCCGTTGTATATGACTTCAGCTTCACTATATTATTATTAAGAGTCACAGACATGTGGACGAGTCCTGCACTAAACCCCCTCTTTCGATATATCAACAGCCTTTTAGGTATGACCTCACTAACCCTCTACATACGTATTCCAACAGATACATTCCAGCAAGGGCAATCGCATGCCTCGATTAAATGACATGACTGATTAGATATGAACAGCACATTCACTGCTCTCATGAAACTCTCCCACTAGTATCTGACATTGAATCCAACCCCATGGATGAACCTCTCGACCTTCGTGTTGTATGACATCACACCCATTTGATAATGTATGGACAGTCTTATTTGACTAACATACTCGACACATCTAACTCTGAGGAACTCACCTCAATTTTCAGTCATCAATCGCATTACATACATTGCAGTCATGAACACACAACACACTCAAAAATAGTGACCTCACACACAAAGACAAGCTTCAAACGTTATATCTTCCTTCTCACCCTCTAAAAACTGACTCTACCTCCACAGTATCTGTGTCATCAAACCCAGTGAATCAAGTAAACCATCACTCAGTTCCCCCTCTGTATGACATCTAGCTCCAAGTCTGATATAGGACATCAATATTCAGTAATGCATGAACGGTCACTATGGAACCTGACTTTATGACATCAGAACACTAAATGTAATGACATCACACCCAGTATATTGATGACATCACTATACCAAATATATATGATATCACCCCAAACGCTTTCATACACCACACCGACTTATAACGCTTGACATCTCACCCACTACATTTGACATCAACCGCCATTTGGTTCTGTGTGCGTCACACAACTCTGTTCGATGGACATACACAGCAAGTATGGAAAATCATCACACCTTGGCATACATATGACATCATACACACTCTACATGACAATCACATTTCACACTTTATGACATCAATCCAATCCTCAGCATATTTAAGACACCTCACAGCCTCGACATTCATGACATCAGAGCTATTATGATGCGACATTCACATTAAGTTCTTTAGGTCAACTCAGTCCCGGCCCTCATCCCTATCCCCTATACCTGGATTATCGCAAACCACTTTTATTTTGTAATCGACACAGCCACTGGTCTGGTTGAATCCCTAACCAGATAAATTTGTCGTCATAGGACACCTGGTGTAGAGACGATACAAAACTTATATCTGACATCACACCATCCGTGTCTGTACTTTCTGCAGACACACCCACCTGTAATCACTGATATTAACAAAAAGTGTACGTATTAATCACACATACTCTAGACTGCATGGCACATTATGCACTATCACGACATCACACACCCAGAGCATTTTTCGCTACTATACCCCATACTAACACTCATGTTCATGCAACATCACAGATACCCTATCCGCACATCACAGTATCCTACCACTTATCGCTGACAGCACGATCCACATAAGTGTGTCATCTCACAAGAGATTACACGATGATAGTTCATGCCACCATTCGTTTTGTATGTTAACACAGCGCCATATGCATGACATCATATGTACACTAACACTTGACATCAACAGTCATTCGTTACGACGATCACATCCGCTCTATGACATCACACCTCTCTCTAGTCATGTCCACACACACAGGATAATCTGACATCGCCGCCACCGTAGCTCCGTACATTACTTACCGAGTTTTCTTATACCACACCTGCAATGAATGTTTTGACCTCATTAACCGCACTATATTTATAACGTCCATATGAATAGTCTATGTGAGTTCTACACACACCCTTTATGACTATCATCAAGACTGAATTCATGACATCCCATCCACGCACGACCAAAGGCATAAATCTATTATATCATCTGTTTATTGTCATGCTACATGCAGATATACGTTGTTATCACAGCCACTGCAAACTGAGACAAGAACACCTTCTGATGGTTTCTGACATGCATACGCATATATTTTACATCCTCACATTGTGTATGAATTACAAGCACAACCCACGTTTGCCTCCGACATGCACGCACATAACTAAATATGCTGATAAGCACACTCTCTTAGGAATGATTGTATTAGACCCTATGTACGTGTGAAAGTCTCTCACTTACAGGCATTGTATAGCATTGATAGACACTGTAGATGACAAACAAATTCCCCTCTTTATGGTCATCATTACCAGTCTGCTATCTGTTCAATGCACCCACTAAGTGTATGACATCAAGGTCCACCAGTGTATGATCTCATCCACACTGTGTCTATGACTACACAAGCTCTATATTTGTCTTTGAAGCTTGTTATTACTGCCAGCACAGCCTCTGTTTGTCAGCATACCCACTTGGCGACATTGATCACACCAACTATGTATAGATTCCGAGGTGGCATGATGGATGCCAGCATATTGCACTGCACATGACATATAGATCCTCACTATATACTAGCATTCCTTAGTATTATAGACATCACATGCACTCTAACTCATGACCTAACACGCACTAATTTACATTATGACAATGTCCACGTACAGCGTGTATGATCTCACATTCACTATATATATATTATCACAGTCACAATGATATGTGACATCACACACTTGTCTCGGTTCGTGAAGTGTCACACACCTCGATACTTATACTGATAAATCCACATCATAAAAAAAAAAAAAAATAAAAGAAAAAAAAAAAAAAAAAAAAAAAATATGGCAACACACGCAGTGTTTATAACATCACAACCATTGTGTAACTTCAACAGCCACTAAGTCTGACATCAACGACGCATGGTTAGCTGTGTAAACCACACGCATGTATCCAATTTTTATCTAACCCAGTGTATTGCATGACATCACAGCACCTCACTACAGTTATGACAGCACTATGTGACTACAGATAAAGCACATCCTCTCTTGGATTACCTCAACACCCTCGTTATGTAGATTTCAGCCAGTCCTCTATGACCAACATTACATCCTCTATATCTGACCTCATTCTCCAGATATATGTGTTATCACACCGACTCTACCAATGATATCACAGCCACTCTATGTATCATATCGCAGCCAGTATTCCGGCTGACATCCTGTCCACGTCCTAGTTATGACATCATATCCACAAATTTATGACATACAACACTGTGTGGTGTTGATTTCACACTCGCATATATATGACATCATTTGCACTTCAGAGGACAATTCCCCAAATAGCCACCTATCCCACCAAGACTCACAGAATTTATGCTGCCTACATCCACTTCAGGGCAAGACAATCATACCCCCTGTACTAGACATTGCCCCCACCTGTGTGTGTGTGCCTATCTCAATCTCCCATGATATCACGTCCCACGTCTTGGCATAACATCACACTCGGCAAATGTAGTGTGCAAACTTTTTCATCCCAACACGGACATCACATCCTCAGTTTATGATTAAAATCAAAGCCACCATTCTTCGACTTCACAACCATTTCTATTGACATTCATTTCCACGTACTGGGTCCTCACATCCACTCTATTTGGTTATCACACCAAATTATTCATGAGATCTCTTGCACTATGTAAGACAGCAACATATATATCCTTGGTATACGACATCAGATTCACTATATTATTAATATTCACAGACACTCGTTCGTCTGTGCATCACACCCACTCTTTCGATGATATCACTCCTTTGTATGTATGAGTTACCTCCACCCACTACACGTATACCATCCATGAGTTGTGCGATCTGCATTCCACAAGGCATCGCATCCACATTTAATGACATTGAACAGATTATATATGACATCACACACTGGCACTCATATGATTCACTCCCACTAAAAATCTGACATTGAATCCACCCTATTGATGACCTCTGAACCAACTCATTTGAGTATGACATCACACCCATTTTATGTTTGACATCTATTTACATATACATATCGTCCACATCAACTCTTTATGAACTCTACACAATTGATAGTCATCACATTACATCCATTGCATTCCATGACATCACACACACTATATATGACCACACACACAAGACAAGACACTTCAAACGTATATCTGGCCATCTCACCCACTACATCTGACACTACCCTTTCCATCAGTTATCTGTGTGTCATCAAACCCAGTGTATCAATATACCTCACACACTCTCTGTATGACATCACACACACAGTCTATCTAGGACATCATATTCAGTATGCATGACGTCACATGAACTCGATTATGACATCAGACACCTAAATGTATGACATCACACCCAGTAATAGCTAGATGACATCATAATCCAATATATATGATATCACCCATACTGCTTTCATGACACCACACCGACTATACCTGACATCACACCCACTTACATTTGACATCAACCGCCACTGATCTGTGTCGTCACACACTCTGTTAGTCGATGGACATCACAGCAATTATGGAAATCATCACCCTTGGCATACATATGACATCATTACACACTCTACATGAACATTCACATTCACACTTTATTGACATCAATCCCTCAGCATTTAAGACATCACAAGTTAAGCCACTACATTCATTACATCATATCTCTTTTATATTTGCGACATCACATGTACGGTTTAGGACATCTCATCCCCTATAGCCATCTGATCATCACAACCACTTTATTATGTAACGTCACACAGCCACTGCATGGTCCTGTGAATCCCTATCCAAATAAATTGTGACGTCAAAGACACTGTGTTGAGGACGATACAAACAGTATATACTGACATCACACCATCCGTGTCTGTATTCTGCCGTCACAACCCACCGTATCACAGTGATATAACAAAAAGTTACGTAAATTATGTCACACAACGTAGGCATGGCACATTATGCTCTACAACGACATCACAACCCAGGCTTTATGACACCACAACACTCTGTTCATGACATCACATAGCACCTCTATCATCACAATCACAGCCATATCTCCGAGAGCACACCACAGAATGTGTGTCATCACACCGAGAATTATCGATGATATATGCCCCATTGTTTTATGAAATCACAGCGCCATATGCAATGAACATCATATGAACAACACATGACATCACATTCATTCTGTACGACGTCACAAAAACCGCACTATGACATCACACCCTCTTTCTCTATTCATTCATGTCCTCACACACAGAAATCTTGACATCGCATCCACAGTAGCTCCGTCATTATTATTACCGTGTAATTGCTTAGACCACACCTGCCATATGTTTGAACCTCAAACCCACATATTATAAGAACGTCAATTCATTCAATGTTATATCACACCACTCTTTATGACATCACAAGACTGTATTCATGACATCCCATCCACTCTGTATAAATCATTATATAACCTGTTTAATGTCACACATGCAATATACTTGTGATAAATCACAGCCACTGCAACTGTTGACAAGACACTTCTATGTTTTTTACATCATACTCAGTATATATGACATCTCACATTGTGTATGAATGACAACACAACCACGGTTTACCGACATCACACATACTATATCGGTGAAATCACCTCACTTGAAAGATGTAAATTAACCCTCAATGTACGTGTGAAATCAACAAACACTGCATGTAAACATGAATAGACACCTTTATAAGACTACATGTCCACTCTTGATTCATCATACCATTGCTTATCCATAGCATTGCAACCCTCCTTAGGTGTTAATGAACATCATACCCCACATAAATGATCTTCATCCACTCTTCGTGTCTATTGACTAGCACAAGCTCGCTTATATTTGTCTTGAAACATGTTATAACTTCCATCACATGCTACCCTTTTAATATCTTTCAAACCCACTTTATCGACGAGTTACAACACCAACCTATGTAAGTATAACGCGATGTGGCACATGTATTCCATCAGATGCACTGCACATGATTTCATATCCACACTTAATGACAGATCATCCGTATATTTATGGACATCACATGCACACTCTATTACATGACATAACACTCACTATATACGATATTACATGTCACCGTTCTGCGTATGATAACACGATTCGACCTATATATATGGTAACACATTCACAATTATGAGACATCACACAATGACTCTGCTATGACTTTCACACAACGCTTATGCTTAATGACAATAATCCACTCATATGGCTTCACACTCAGTGTTATAACAACACATCCAATGTGCATCTTCAAACCCCTAGTCTGACTCTCACGCTTGACTGTGCCAACTAAGACAATAAACAAACTCAAAAACATCAACAAAAAAGCAACACAAAAAAAAAAATTGTAACTGTAACACTAACAAAGCGACGCTATGAGTACCAATTTTTTCTAACCCCAAGTAATGTATGACATGCACACCCTACAAGTTTGATATTACATCAGATGGTCTACATGTCACCTCACATCCACGCTGTTTTGGTCCGCATCTACCGTCTGTATTTAAGACATCCAGTCCTCGATACCAGACATTCACATCTAAAGATATCTGACCTCATTATGCTTGATATGTGTGTTATCACACCCACACGAACCCATGGATATCACAGCCACTCTATGTTTCATATCACAGCCAGTAGACGTCATGACAGCCTGAGCCACTCTATGTGATGATCACTGCTGATTCCACCATTTATGGCCATACAGTAAACACTGGTGTGTGGTTGGTACTCTCACTCGGCCATAGATATGAACATAATTTTGGCACGTGTCAGAGAACACCATAGCCACTCTCGATCCCACCACCATACACAGTAATTTATGCAGCCACATCCACCTCAGGCATGACATCACGACCCACTGAACAAGCACCATTTGCCCCCACTGTATTTGGCCAGCTCAATCCTCTCCCCTGCGATATCACGTCACATCTTTTGTATCATGAACATGACACTCAGCAAAATGTATGGCAACTTTTTCACCATACAAAGACATCACATCCTCAGTTTTTGATAACAAACCACCGTTGTCTACTACATCACAACCATGCTATTGTGAAATCGTTTTCCACGGTAATCCTGGTCATCACAGCCACTGTATTGAGGGTTATTCAACACCAAACGTAATTTATTGAGACATCTCCTTGCCCTATGTAAAGACGACGATCATATCCTTTGTTTGTATGACACTTCAGAAATGTCTCTAGATTATTAAACGATCACAAGAGACACTGTGCCTGGGTCATCACAACCACACTCTTTACGATTAAATCACATCCGTTTAGTATGTAAAGACCTCACACCCACTACCTATACCATCAGATACATTCCAACAAGGCATCGCATTCCACATTAAATGACATGACAGATTATATATGACATCAATGCACTGCACTCATGATATCTCTCCCACCCATATCTGACATTTAATCCCCCCTATTTTATGACCCGACCAACTGTTTGTATGACATCACACCCATTTTATGTATGACATCTTATTTTCATACATATCGTCACATCAACCTTATGGAAACTCACACAATTGTAGTCATCACATTACATCATTGCATTCATGACATCACACACACTATATAAGAACCAAAAAACACAATGACAACTCAAACGTTATATCTGCCATCTCACCCACTACATCTGACACTACCTCCACAGTATCTGTTTTCATCAAACCAGTATCAATATACCTCACACACTCTCTGTATGACATCACACACAGTCTATCTAGACATCAATTCAGTATGCATGACGTCACATGAACTCTTTATGCATCAACACCTAAATGTATGACATCACAACCATATATGATGAACATATCCAATATATTGAATCACCCATACTGCTTTCATGAAACCCCACCACTATCCAACATCTCACCCACTACATTTGACATCACGCCACTGGACTGTGTCGTCACACACTCGGTCGATGACATCACCCCCAGTATGAATCATCACCCTTGGCATACATATACATCATACCCCACTCTACAGACATCACATTCCCACTTTATGACCTCAATCCCAGCATTTTAAGACATCACAGCACTACATTCATGACATCAGATCTCTTTTATGCGAACATCACATTACGTTTAGGACATCTCATCCCCTAAACCTCTGATATCACAACCACTTTATTTGTAACTCACAGCCACTGGGTCGTGATCCCTATCCAATAAAATTTTGACGTCAAAGCACTGTGTTGAGACATACAAACCGTATATCTGACATCACACCATCCGTGTCTGATTTCTGCCGTCACACCACCGTATCAGTGATATACAAAAAGTGTAGTATTATGTCACACATACTTAGCAGGCACATTTTTGCACTATAAAGACATCACACCCAGGGTTTAGACACCACAACACTCTGTTCATGACATCACAAG
This sequence comes from Odocoileus hemionus, assembly GCA_020976825.1. NCBI lineage: Eukaryota > Metazoa > Chordata > Mammalia > Artiodactyla > Cervidae > Odocoileus > Odocoileus hemionus. The sequence goes on from JAJLRB010000345.1 coordinate 33,192, forward strand.
CTATCTATCTCACATCCCCAGCATTATCCCTTAAGCACATCCACAGAATTGTGTCATCACACCGAGATTATCGATAATATGCCCTTGTTTTTTAGAATCACAGCGCATATGCATGACATCATATGAACTCACATGACATCACATCATTCTGTACGCTCACACAAACCCCTCATGACATCACACCCTCTCTATTCATGTCCTCACACACAGGATATCTGACATCGCATCCACTGTACTCCGTCATTACTTACCGGTATTGCTTAGACCCCACCTGCAATATGTTTGACCTCAACCCACTATATAATTTACTCATATGAATTCCCATGTGATACAAAACACAAACCCTTTATACATCACAAGACTGTATTTCATACTCCCATCCACTCTTAAAATCATTTAAAAAACTGTTTAGTTATACATCAATTCTGTGATATCCAGCCCCCGCAACTGGACAAACCCTTCTATTTTTTGACTCAACTCATAATTTTACATCTACATTGTGTATAATGACAACCAACCACGGTTTCCGCACCACATACATATCGGTGAAAACACACTCACTTGAATGATTATATTTGACCCTATGTACGTGTGAAATCACAACACTCTTATAACATGATAGACACTTATATGACAACAAATCCACTCTTAGTCATCAACCCTTGTTATCGTCATGGCACCCACATGTTTATACATCATTCCCCTGTATATGATCTCATCCCCACGGTCTAGACTACCAAGCCCAATTTGCTTTAAACTTTATTACTTCCATCCATCCCCTGTTTGTCATCAAACCCCCTTTGTCGCATTATCACACCCAAAATGTAAGAGTTCCGAGGGGGCAATGTATGCCATCATACCTGCACTGACATAAATCCCCCACTTTTTACAAGCACCTTATATTTATCATCACATGCACTCTATTTATGACCTAACACGCACTATAAAAAAAGATAGACATTCACTATGGATGATACCATTTACTATAATATGGATCACTTCACAAAAATTTTGACTCACACAAAGACTCTGTCTATCTTTACACACTCATGCTTTTGACAATCCCTTCATATGGCATCACACTCATGTTTATAACACACAAAACCCTTGTGAACTTTACAGCCCTAAAGTCTACATCACAAGCTTGTACTGTGTAAAACACCGCAAGTACCAATTTTTATCTAACCCCGGTTTTGATGACCTCACACCCACATATGTATACATCATAGGACCTAACACACATCCACTCTTTTTTTACCTCACACCCTTTATTTAGCACAAGTTCCCTATACCAACATTTCATCCACTATACTGACCTCATTTCCCAAAAATGTTTTATCACACCCACTCTACCAAGAATCACAGCCCTCTATGTATCAATCGCCCATATTCGGGGACATCCCGTCCACTCTATTTTGACATCATATCCACAATATAGACATACAACACTGTGTGTGGGTTTATTTTACACTCGGGATATAATGACATCATTTTCCTTCAATGAAACATATCCACCTTTTCCCCCCAAACCACAGAATTTTAAGCTGCCCCATCCCCTCAGGCTGCAAAACCCACTGTACAGACATTGCCCCCCCTGTTTTTTTCCTCTCAATCCTCCACATACACGTCCACTCTTGGGATACATCACACTCGGGATATTATGGGAACTTTTTCACCCTACAAACTCACATCCTCATTTAGATATCAAACCACCATTTCTACGACATCACAACCTTCATTTGCATTTTTTCCACGGTACTGGGGCCCTCACATCCATTAAAATTTAGGTTATCACACCAAAAAGTATTCATGAGATCTCTTGCACTATTAAGACAACTCAAAAAACCTTTTTTATATACACAGATTCACTATTTATTAAATCACAGACACGGTCTGTGTCATCACCCCACTCTTTCGATGAATCACATCCTTTTATTATGACCTCCACCCCCACACATACCACATATACATTCCACAAGGCATCCATCCACATTTAAAAGACATGACAGATTATATTCATCACATGCACTGCACCAGATATCTCTCCCCTAATCTGACATTGAATCCACCCTATTGATGACCTCTGACCAACTGTTTGTATGACATCACACCCATTTTATGTATGACATCTTTTTTTACTATACAATTTTGTCACATCACCCTTTTTGAACTCCACAATTTTAGCATCACATTTCACCATTGCATTATGACTCACACACACTATATAACCACACACAAAAAGACAACTCAAACGTTATACTGCCCCTCTCACCCACTCATCACACACCTCCACAGTACTGTGTCATCAAAACCCCGTGTATCAATTATACCCCACACCTTTTGTTACATCACACCATCTACTAGACACATATTTAGTTGCATGACGCACATGAATCTTAGACATCAACACCTAAATGTATGACATCACCCCAGATTTGAACACATATCCAATATATAGAACACCCCTACTGCTTCATGACCCACACCGACATACTGACATCTCACCCACTACTTTTACATCCCCCCCTGATCGTGTCGCACACACCTGTGCGATGACACAAGCAAATATGGAAACATCACCCTTGCATACATATGACATCATACACACTCTACATGACTCACATCAACTTTAAACATCAATCCTCAGCATTTTTTGACACCCCCACCATACATTTAGACATCAATCCTTTTTGCACATCACAGTACGGGTTTTGGGGCATCTCACCCCATACCTCTGATATCACAACCCCTTTATTTGTAACGTCACAGCCCTGGGGCGGAACCCCATCCAATAAAATTTTTCCCAAAAACACTGTTTGAGACGAACAAACAGTATATCTACACACACCACCGTTCTGTATTCCCGCCCTCACAAAACCCCCCCTACAGTGAAAACAAAAAGTGTATGTATTATTCACCTTTCTAAAGGGATCACATTAGCACATAACACTCACACCCAGGGTTTATGACACCACAACACCTGTTTTATGACATCAAAGCTACCTATCCACATCCCCAAAACCATTATCTTGAAGCCATCCCAAAAAGTTGTCATCACAGAGATTTTCGATGATAATCCCCTTGTTTTTTATATATCACAGCGCCATATGCAGACATATATAAATACAAATACATCACTCATTCTGAAAAGACGTCACACCGCCTATGCACCAAAACCCCCCTTTTAATTTTATGTCCTCACACACAGGAACTGACATCGCTCCACTGTAGCTCCCTCATTACTTACCCGGTTTTCTTAACCCCACCTCAATAGTTTGACCTCAAAACCCCCAAATATACGCATAGAATTCTATGTATACACAACATCTTTTGACATCACAAGACTGTAAAATTCATGCATCCATCCCTCTTTTAAAAAAAAAATTTTATAAACTTTTTTTGTCATCACATCAAAACTTGTATATCACGCCACTGCAACTGTGACAAGACACTTCTATGTTTTTTACACATACTCATATATAGACATCTCCATTGGATGAAGACAACACAACCACGGTTTTCCGATACACATCATATCGGTGAAATCACACTCACTTGAAGATTTTATTAAACCCCAGTACGTGTAAAACACCCCCCTCTGTTTTAAAAATAGACATTTTAAGCAACAAATCCACCTTGATGTCACATACCCTTGCTTATCTTCATGGGGACCCCTATGTTTATGACACATATCCACTGTATATGACTCATCCACACTGTGTCCCTTTACTACCAAGCCAAATTTTTTCTTGAAACATGTTATTACTCCTCACATCCACTTTTTTCACAAACCCCTTTGTCGACATTTTCACACCAAAATTAAGAGTTCCGAGGTGGGAATTTGCCATCAATCCGCCAGACATAAATCCACCTTTATAAAAACATCCTTAGTATTTATACACACATGCACTCTATTCAGACCCAACACCACTATATAAAATAGAAAATTCCCCTACTTGGAGTACACTTTACTTATATGGGATCACATTCACAATATAGTGACACACACAATACTCTTCAACTTCACACACTCATGCTTATGACAATCCACTTCAATGGCAACACACTCGTGTTAAACAACACAACCATTTTGTAACTTCACCCACATTTTGAAAAAATCCACGCATTGTATCTGGTAAACACACGCAATGTACCAATTTTATCTAACCCAGTGTAAAATGAACCCACCCACATATTTTGAATCATAGGACACATATGACATCACATCCACTTTTTTGACCTCACACCTCTTTTTTTTTTGACATCAAGCCACTATACCCGACATTACATCCCCATACTGACCTCATTTCCCGAATATGTGTTATCACCCGACACCAAAACACAGCCACCTATTATCATATCGCAGCCATTTTTTTTGCGACATCCGTCCACCTATTTTACATATTCCAAATAATGACATACAAACACTGTGTGTGGGTTATTTTTCCTCGGCATATAATGACATCATTTTTCACTTTAGATGACATCAATCCACCTATCCCACCCAAACCCCAGAAATTTTTGCTGCCCCCTCCACTTTGGCATGACACCAAAACCCCCTGTACTAGACATCCCCCCCTGTTTTTTTGCCCTCAATCTCTCCACTGATACACTCCACTCTTGGGATGACCACACCCATAGTAGGCAACTTTTCACCATACAAACATCACATCCCAGTTTAGATATCAAACCCCATTTCTACACACACAACCATTCCTTTTCTTGTTTCCCCGGGACTGGGTCCTCCACCCCTTTTTGAGGTTATCACAACCAAAAGTATTTATGAATCCTGCACTAGTAAGACAACATCATATCCTTTGTAAAAAAGACATCAGATTCCTATATTATTAATATCACAGACACTGGTCTGTTCATCACACCCCCCTTTCATGATACCATCCTTTGTTTAGACCTCACACCCACACACGATACCCTCATATAATTCCACAAGGGATCCATCCACATAAATGACATACAGATTTTTATATACCACATGCCGCACTCATATATCTCTCCCCCATACGACATTAAACCACCCTATTTTAAACCCCGCCAACTGTTTATGACATCACACCCATTTTTTGTATGACACTTTTTTACTAACATATCGTCACATAACTCTTTATAACCACACAATTGTAGTCATCACATTACACCTTCATTCATACCACACACACTATATTGACCCACACACACAAGACAAAAAAACTTAATCTGCCTCTCACCCACTCACCACTACCTCCACATATCTGGTCACAAACCCGTGATCAATTATACCCCACACACTCTCTGTAGACATCACCACAGTCATCTAGGAACTATCAGTAGCTGACTCACATGAAAACCCTTTTTGACAAGACACCTAAATTTTGACTCACACCCAGTATATTGAAAATCAAACCAAAAATTGATACACCCATACTGCTTCTGACCCAACCCACAACCTGACATCTCACCCACTACATTTGACATCACCCGCCACTGAAACTTTTTCGTCACACACTCGTGTCGATGCATCACACAAAATGGAAATCATCACCCTTGGCATACAAAGACATCATACACACTCACATACATCACATCACACTTTTTGACATCAATCCTCAGCATTAAACACAAGCCACTAATTTATGAATCAGATCCTTTTAAGCGACTCACATGTACGGTTTAGGGCATCTCATCCCCTATTTCCCCCCATATCACAACCCTTTATTGTAACTCACACCACTGGTCTGTGAAACCCTATCCAAAAAATTGACGTCGACATTTTGAGACATACAAAACAATATCTGACATCACACCCCGTGTCTGATTTCTGCCCCACACCCCCCTATCAGTGATATAACAAAAAAAGGGATGTATTATGTCAACATACTATAGGGATGGCACATTATGCACATCAACCACACACACCCAGCTTTTAAAAGACCCACAACACCGTTCATGACATCAAGCTACTCTATCTCACATCACGCCCTTATCTCTGAAGCACTCCCAAATTGTGCATCACACCGAATTACGTGATATATGCCCCATTGTTTGTATGATCCCCCAGCCCTAGCATGACACATATGAACTACACTGACATCACATTCATTTTGTACACTCAAAACCGCCTATGCACACACCCTCTCTATTCATGCCTCACACACAAATTTTGACACGCATCCACGTAGCTCCCTCATTTTCTTACCCTGTATTGCTTAACCCACCTGCAATATTTTTGACCCAAACCCACTTATATAGACCATATAAAATTTTATTTATCACACACACCTTTATGACACCAAGACTTATTTATACTCCCATCCACTCGTATAAATATTTTATAAAAGTTTATGTCATCACATGCAAAATTTCTGTGAATCACACCACTGCAAAGGACAAGACACCTTTTATTTTTTACTCATCTCATATAAAACATCTCACTTGTGTATGAATGACAACACAACCCGGTTTCCCCCATCCCATACTATATCGGTAAAAAAACACTCACTTAAAGAATATATTGACCCTTGTACTGTGAAAACACACCACTGCATTATAACAGATAGACACTTTTTAAGACAACAAATCCACTCTTTTCATCATACCATTGTTTTTTCTTTATGGCACCCACTTTTTTATGACATCATTCCACGTATTGATCTCACCACACTGTGTCATAACACAAGCTCTATTTTTCTGAAACATTTTACTTTCCTCACACCACTGTTTGTCATCAAACCCACTTTTTCGACATTTCACACCAACTATGTAAAGTTCCGAGGTGGGATATGTTGCCATCATATCACTGCACATACAAATACCACACTTTATACAACATCCTTATATTTATGACATCACAGCACTCATTCTGACCTAAAACACCACCCTTTAAAAGATATCATTCACACTGGTATGATATCACATTCACTAATATATGGTACACATTTACAAAAAATGGACACACACAATGACTCTGTCTATACTTCACACACCTAGCTAACTATCCCCTTCATTGCAACACACCAGTGTTATAAACCCAACCATGTGTAACTTTTTACAGCCACATGTCTACACACACGCTTGTACTGGAAACACCGCAATGTAAAACCAAATTTTATCTAACCCATGTAGTTTGGGCTCACCCCAATTATGACATCTATGGACTACAAGACATCACATCCACCTTTTTTTACCTCACAAAACCCCTTATTTTACATCAATCCACTATACCAACATTACAAAACCCCAAACTACCTCTTTCCAGATATATGTGTTACACACCGACTCTACCAAAAAACACAGCCACTCTATGTACATTGCAGCCATATTCGGCTGACATCCTGTCCACTCATTTTACTCAAACCCCAATAATGACATACAAAACTTTGGGGTTGGTTTTTCACACCCATATATATACCATTCACTTTAATGACATCATACCCCTCATCCCACAAACCACAGAATTTTCTGCCCACATCCACTTCGGCATGCACAAACCCACTGTACTAGACATTGCCCCCACTGTTTTTTTGCCTCTCATCTCTCCCCCCTGATTCACGTCCACCTTGCATGACATCACACCGGCAATGAAAGGCAATTTTTCACCATACAAGACATACAAACCCCATTTATGATATCAAACCACCATTTCTACGACATCACAACCATTCATTTGACCTTGTTTCCACGGTATCTGGGTCCTCACTCCACTTATTGAGGTTATCACACCAAATTATTCATAGACTCTTGACAGTAAACAACATCATACCCTTTTTATATACACAGATTCACTATATTATTTAAAACACAGAAACCCGGGCTTGTCATCACACCCACCTTTCGAATAACATCCTTTGAGTATACCTCACACCCACTACACTATACCCTCATTACATTCCCCAAGGGATCCATCCCATTAAATGACAACAATTAATAGACATCACTGCACTGCACCCTGAACTCTCCCACTATATCTGACATTTAATCCAACCCCTTGATGACCCGACCAACTGTTTGTATGACATCACACCCATTTTAGTAGCATCTTATTTACTATCAATCTCACATCAACTCTTTAAGAATCACACAATTTAGTCATCACATTTTCACCCATCCCCCCCCCCCCCCCCCCCCCCTATAATACCACAACAAAGACAACTCAAACGTTATATTTCCATTTACCCCCCTACACTACACTACCTCCACAGTATCTGTTCATCAAAACCCCGGATCAAAATTTTACCCCACACACCTCTGTATGACACACACACAGTCTATCTAGGACATCTATTCAGTATCTGAGTCCATAACTCTTAAAAAATAAAACCCCCAAAAAAAATACATCAACCCATAAATGTGACATCATATCCAAAAAAAAAAATCACCCATACTGCTTTCATGACCCCAACCCACTTACCTGACATCTCCCCAACATTTGACACACCGCCACGGGCGTGTCGTCACACACTCTGTGTCGATACTACAGCAATATGGGAAAACATCACCCCTTGCTACATATACTCAACACACTCACATGACTCACATTCACACTTTTTACATCAAACCCCAGCATTTTAAAACACACACCCTACATTCATGACATCAATCTCTTAATGCACATCACAGTACGGTTTAGGACTCTCTCCCCTAACCTCATATCACAACCACTTTATTTTTAACGTCACAGCCACGGGGCTTAAAACCCCACCCAAAAAATTTTACTCAAGCACTGTGTTGGGAAAGATAAAAAACAGTAATCTGACATCACACCATCCCGGGCGTATTTCTGCCGTCACCCCACCTATCATGAATAACAAAAAGTGTATTTTTATTCACACATACTATAGGCAGGCAATTATGCACTATAAGACATCAAAACCCACTTTTTGACACCACAACCCCCCTTTTTCATACATCAAACTACTCTATCTCACATCACACCATTTTCTTGAACACATCCAAAATGTGTGCACACACCGGATTATCGATGTAATCCCCATTTTTGTATATACCAGCGCCAATGCATGACATCATATGAACTACACATGGACACACATTTAAAACTGTACCACCACCCGCTCTATCCACACCCTCTCTATTTATGTCCTCACACACAGGATATCTGACATCGCATCCCGTAGCTCCGTCATTACTTACCGGTATTGCTTTAAACCCCACCCAATATGTTTGACCCAAACCCCAAATTTAAAAGACGTCAAGAATTTTATTGATATCACACACCCTTTATGCACACAAGACTGATTTTAGCTCCCACCACCTTATAAATCATTTTAAAAAACGTTTTTGTCATCACATCAATTACTTGTGATATCACAGCCACTGCAACGTGACAAGACACCTTCCTTTTTTTTGAACATACTCAATAAATACATCTCACATTTGTATGAAGACAACACAACCACGGGTTTTCCCCACACACAACTTCGTGAAAACACACTCCTTTAATTTAATTAAACCCCATTACGGGTTTAAATCACACACACTGCATGTATAAAGATAACACTTATATGACCAAATCCACTCTTGATGCATCAACCCTTTTACGTCATGGGACCCCATTTAAAGCACATACCACTGTATTGATCTCCCACACGTGTCTATGAACCAACTCTATATTTGTCTTGAAACAGTTATTACTTCATCACACCCCTGTTTGTCATCAAACCCACTTTTCGACATTATCACACCAAATTAAGAGTTCCGAGGGGCTATTACCACAAAACACTGCACAGACAAATATCCACATTTATGACAAGATCCTTTGTATTTAAACATCACATGCCTCCCATTAAAGCCCAACACGCACATATACGATATGACATGTCCCCGTACTGGATGATACACATTCACTAAATATGGTATACATTCACAAAAATTGACATCACCAATGACTCTTCTATAATTCACACACTCATCTTATGACTACCCTTCAATGGCTCACACCAGTGTTTTAAAAACACCCATTGTGAACCACACCACTATGTCTGACTCACACCATTTATCTGTGTAAACACACCAATTACCAAATTTTATCTAACCCATGTAGATGACATCACACCCACTATATTATGACATCATATGACTCTAGCATCAAACCCCTTTTTTAAAACCCCAAACCTCCCAAACATCAAGTCCCTATAAACAATTTTAAAACAAAAAAACCCACCAAATAATTTTACCAAAACCACTTACCCAAATTCACACCCAACAAAACCACCATATTTGTGACACCGTCCACCCAGACCATATCCAAATATTGACCCAACCGTTTTTGTTTCAAACCCCCTCCAAAAATACAACATTTCATTCGAGAATCCATTCCACCAAAACAAACCCCAAAAATTATGCTCCACACCCCTTGGGTGACACAAAACCCCTTTAAACATTGCCCCCATGTTTTTTTCTTTTCCATCCCCACGATTACTCCACTCTTGGGATACAAACACACCGGCAATGTTGGCAACTTTTTTACCAAAACCCCAAAACACACATCCTCATTTTATGATATCAAACCACCATTTCTACACCACAACCATTCTTTTGACATTTTCCACGGTATCTGGGTCCTCACATCCACGTATTTAGGGTTTTCACACCAAATTTTTCAGAATCTCTTCCTATTTAAAACAAAATCAAACCTTTGTATATGACATCAGATTCACTAATTATTTAAAATCACAACACTGTTCTTTACACCCCACCTTTTGATATATCACCCTTTGTATGTAACCTCACACCCACTACACGTAAACCTCATATACATTCCCAAGGCATCCATCCCATTAAAAGACAGACAGATTTTATATGACATCACATGCACTGCACCATATATCCTCCCCCCTAATCTGCATTTAATCCACCCTTTGATGACCCCTGACCAACTGTTTTTTTATGACATCACACCCATTTTTTGTAGACATCTTATTTACAACATATCGCACACACCCCTTTTTGAACCCCACAATTGTATCTCACATTACAAACCATTGCATTCATACATCAACACCATATTTGACCACACACAAAAAACAACCAAACGTTATATCTGCCATCTCACCCACACATCTGCACTACCCCACAGTATCTGGTCACAAACCCCGTGTACAATTATACCCACACACTCTCGTATGACATCACACACAGCTACTAGGGCACAATTCAGGAGATGACGTCACTAACTCTTTAGAACAACACCTAAATGTATGACATCACACCCAGTATAATACATCATACCAAAATATATGATATCACCCATAAGCTTTTAGACCCACACCGACTATACCCGACATCTCACCCCCCCTTTTACATCACCCCACGGGTCTGTGCGTCACACACTCGTTCGATGACACACAGCAAATATGGAAAATCATCACCCTTGGGATACATATGAACATCACACCCTACTGACACACATTTACACTTTTTGACAAAACCTCAGCATTTAAGACACCAGCCATACATTCCCTACATCAATCTCTTATATGCGACATCACATGTACGTTTAGACATCTCATCCCCCATACCCTTACACAAACCCCTTTATTTTTAACGTCACAGCCCTGGGTCTGTGAACCCTATCCAAAAATTTTTACGTCAAAGACACTGTGTTGAACGATACAAACATATATCTGACATCCAAACCCTCCCGGGCTGATTTTTCCCTCAAAACCCACCGTATCATGATATAAAAAAAAGTGTATGTATTAGTCACACTACTATAGGCATGCAAAATGCACTATAAGACATCACACCAGCTTTTAAACCCCCCAAAACTCGTTCATGACACAAGCTACTCATCTCCATCAACCCTTTCTTGAGCACATCCACAAATGTGTGGGGCATCACACCGAATTATCGATGATATATGCCCATTGTTTGATGATATCACAGCGCCATAGCATACATCATTAACTACACTGACATCAATTCATTCTGTCACCAACCGCCTATGAAAAACACCTCTCATTCATGCCCCAAAACAGGGAAACTGACAAAAGCATCCCCTTTGCTCCCCCCATTACTTACGGTTTTTTGCTAACCCCACCCTGCAATATTTTGACCTCAAACCCCCTATATATATGACGTCATATGAATTCTATGTGATATCACACACACTCTTTATGACATCACAAGACTGTATTCATGACATCCCATCCACTCTTATAAATCATTATATAAACTGTTTATGTCATCACATGCAATATACTTGTGATATCACAGCCACTGCAACTGTGACAAGACACCTTCTATGTTTTTGACATCATACTCATTATATGACATCTCACATTGTGTATGAATGAAACACAACCACGGTTTCCGACATCACAAATACTATAATCGGTGAAATCACACTCACTTGAATGATTATATTAGACCCTATGTACGTGTGAAATCACACACACTGCATGTATAACATGATAGACACTTTATAGACAACAAATCCACTTTGATTCATATCCATTTCTTATCTTTGGCACCCCCTTTTTATGCATCATACCACTGGATATGATCTACACCTTGTCTAGACTACACAATTATATTTTCTTGAAACATTTATTACTTTCCCTCCATCCATGTTGCATCAAACCCCCTTTGTCGACATTATCACACCAACTATTAAAAAGTTCCGAGGGCATAGTATCCTCATATCATGCCATACATAATATCCACACTTTTTAAAAAGCATCCTTAGATTTATGACTCACATGCACCATTATACTAAAACCATAAACATATGCAGCACGTATTGTATGATATCACATTCACTATATATTGGTACACATTCACAATTATTGACATCACACAATGATCTGTCTAACTTCACCCCTCTAGCTTTTAATATCCACTTTTATGGGATCAACTCATGTTATAAAAACCCCAAACCCCTTGTGTAAATTCCCACCACTATGTCTGAATCACCGATTGTTTGTGAAACAACCCCAAAGTACCCAATTTTTATCAACCCCTGTATTATAATCACACCACTATTTAGACATTATGGGCTACAAAGACATCACATCACTCTTTTTACCCACACTCTTTTTAGACATCAATCCACATACCCAAAATTACATCCACTATACTCTCATTTCCCGGATATATGTTTTCACACCGACTCACCAATATATCACAGCCCCTTAGTATCATATCCAGCCGTATTGGGTACATCCTTCCCCTCTATTTTGACTCATATCACAATATTTGACATACAACACTTGTGTGGTTGATTTCACACTCGCATTTATGACATATTTCACTTCAGATACATATATCCCTCTATCCCACCCAAAACCACAGAATTTAGCTGCCCCATCCATTTGGGGGAAAAATCAAAAACCCCCCCATAACATTGCCCCCATGTTTTTTTTTTCCCTCAATCTCTCACTATTTCACGTCCATTTTTGGGATGACACCACTGCATATTTTGGGAACTTTTTTACCTCAAGACATCCCTCCTCATTTAGAATCAAACCACCATTTCTACGACTCACAACTTCCATTTCATTGTTTCCACGGGCTGGGTCCCCACATCCCCCTTTTGAGGTTATCACACCAAAATTTTTCATGAATCTCTTGCAATGTAAGACAACATCTATCCTTTTTTAATGCATAGATTACTATATTTTAATATCACGAAATTGTCTGTGTCATCACACCCACTTTTCGATGATATAACCTTTTATGTATACCTCACACCCACTACCCTATACCATCATATACATTCCCAAGCATACATCCCATTAAAAGAATACGATTTATTGACATCAATCACTGCATCTTTTTCTCTCCCACTTTTCTGACATTGAAACCACCCTATTTATACCCCTTTACCAATGTTTTATGACTCACCCCATTTTAGTTGACTTTTATTTACTTACAATGTCACATCAACTCTTTTTAACCACAAATTTTATCAACATTAAACCATTGCATTCATGACATCCCACACTATTTTTACCACCACACAACAAACTAAAAGTTTATCGCCATCTCACCCACTACATCACACTAACCCCCACATATCTGTGTCATCAAAACCATGTAAACAATTATCCTCCACACCTTTTATGACATCACACACAGCTATCTAACATATTTCATATGCATACCATGAACCTTTATGAAATCAACACCCAAATGTAGACATCACACCCAGATTTAAATCATATCCAAAATTTTGATATCCCATATGCTTTCATGACACCACACCCATATACCTGACATCCACCCACACATTTGACATCCGCCCCGGGTCTGTTCGTCCACATCTGTTCGATACATCAACATATGGAAATCACACCCCTTTGGGATAATTGACATCATCACACTCTACATGACATAAATTCCATTTGACATCAATCCTCGCATTTAAGACACACGCCCCTACATTTTAATCAGATCTTTTATGCGACCCATTAGGTTTAGGACTTTTCCCTATACCTCGTATACAACACTTTATTTGTAACTCACGCACTGGGGCGGGGAATCCCCATCCATAAATTTGACTCAAAGACACTGTGTTGAACATACAAAAAGTATACTGACATCACACCATCCGGGCGTATTTTTTCGTCCACCCCCCGTACATGATATAACAAAAAGTGTATGTTTTTGTCACCTCTAAGGTGGCCTTTTGCACTAAAACACATCACACCCCTTTTTGGGGGACCAAACATCTGTTCTGACATCAAAGCTACCTATCTAAACAGCCCTTATCTTGAGAGCCAAACCAAGAATGTGTTCAACACCCAGTTTTCGTGATATTCCCCATTGTTTGTATGATAAAGCGCCATATGATGACATATATAACAAAAAATGAATCACATTTTTCTGTAATACACCGCTTATGCATCACACCCTCTTTCATGTCCCACACAGATATCAAATGCATCCACGTAGCTCCCATTATTACCTGTATTGCTTAACCCACCCCAAAATGTTTGACTCAAAACCCCCATTATATGACCAATGAATTTTTGTGAATCACACACACTCTTTATGACATACAAACTTATTCATGAACCCATCCATCTTTTAAAAACATTTAAAAAAATGTTTTTGTAACACATGCAATATATTTGTATCACAGCCCCTGCAACTGTGACAAAACCCTTCTAGTTTTTGACATCATATCAGTATATAGACATTACATTTTGTTTGAAAGACA
>JAJLRB010000346.1:0-40000 GCA_020976825.1 Odocoileus hemionus
ATAAAAAATTTTTTAAACCTTTATTAAAACCCTTTTTTTTTCAAACCCCAGTTTATTTTGACTCAACCAATTTAAATCCCCCTTTTTTCAACCCCCCAAATTTAAAATCTAAAAATATTTTACATCACCCGTTTTAACCAATCCCATTATTGTGTCAACTTTACAACAATTTTTAATCATCCACACACATATACATCAAATTTTTTTTTTCACACATTTTTAACAACCTTTTTCATTCAAAAAACCCCCTTTTTATAACCCCCCTTTTGACATCAACCCTTTTATTTCCCCCCCAAATTAATCAAGATCCCCTTTAAAAAAACATGGTTCTGATTTTCCCTTAAAATTTTAAAAAACCGTTTAAAAATCCCACCCGGGGCCAAACCATAAACTTTCGGTTTTAACCCTTTTTAAAAAAAAAAACCCCTTATAAGGGAACCCCACTTTAAAATTCAACATTTGCAGAAATAAACCCCAAAAAAGCTGTGACACAATATCATCATACATCAAGTTTTTTTCCCAAATACCCTTTTTCCAAATTAAAATTTGGCATCACACCAAAACAACATTATCCCCCCTTAGTTTCCCGCCACAAAACTCCCCTTTAAACCCAAAACCCCCCCTTTGATAAAAATTTATAAAACCCCAAATTTTAAAGTCCACCCCCGGGTTTTTTTCCCCCATTTCCTGGGGATTATTATGTATGAATCCCCACCTTTTTTTTGAATAAACCCTTTATGACCCAGATTAATTGTGCAAAAAAAACCCCTCTTTAATTTTAAAACCTTTTTAAAAACCCATTCAAAAAACCAAATTTTGACATACAAACCCTCTTTTAAACCCGCGTAAATTTTTAAAAACCGTCATTTAACACAAACCCGTAAAAAAAATCCAAAATTTTGGGTAGCTGGGAAATACCACGTACTATGGGACTTTCATTTTAAATTTAAAACATTTTAGCTCCCCCCCCTGGTTAAAAAACTCACGGGTTTTAAACCCTTTTTAATCCTCCACCCCCCCTTTTATAACCGTTAGCTCAACCCTTTAAACCACTTTTAGAAACAAACCTTCCCCTACCCCCTTTTTTAAAAAATCCTCATATTTTTTGCATCCCTGCACTAAATTTAATCACACCATTAAAAATTTTAAAAAACATCATTTTAGAATCCAGCATATATAATATAAAAACCCCATTAGATCCCCCATCACTTTTTTAAAAAACTACTTTTTCCCCCCCAAAAATTTTTAAAAAAGAAACAAATTTTTTCAACACCTTATAAAACAACCCACACAATCTGGTTACCACAAATTTTTTTTACAACCCGTTATATACACCCCCCTTATGTATAAAATAAATTCCCCTATGATAAATCCCAAATTAAACTAACCCCCCCATTTATTTTAACACCCCCTTTTCCTCACTCCCTATCGTTCTCACACCCCTACGTTCACACCCCTATATTAAACAACCTATTGGACATCCTATGCCTTATTTTTTAAAACACACCGCTCTGTATTTAAATCACACCACAGGGGACACCCAATTTCCCATGATATTTTTGCACTGTAGATGGCCCGTCCTCTTTTAAAACCAAAACAATTTTATGAAACCCCAACCCCCCAAACCAAAAAAGGAAATTTTTCTTTCCCAAAACCCCCCTTTTAAAAAATTTAAAAACTTTAATTTGGGACTCTAAACAACACATCACTCCTTTTTCTTCCCCTCTCTACTTTTGACATCAACCCCTTTTAAAAAAACACATCCATATGAGGGCAATACAACCCAACATTTACATCAACCCAAAAATTTGTTCCCCCACCCCCAAAAGCCACCCCCCTTTTCTAAACATTTTTTTTCCTTTTTAAACTTTCTCAAACCCCAAACCCCCTTTTTTACCCCATAATTTTTTCACAATCCCGTATATTTAAAAACCCTTTTGAAAAAAAATTTTTATGGAACCCCCCAAAAAAAAAAAAATTTAAAAAATTTTTTTCCCAAAATTTTTTTTCCAACAAATTTCTTTTTCACACCCCTTTTTATCTAACAACCCTTTGTTTAACCCCCCATCCCTTTTTATAAAAACATTTTAAGAATTTCCCCATTTTTAAACACCAATTTTTTAACACAACCCTGTTCGCTCACCCAAATATATTTACTTACCACTGTTTTGGCATCACAACCCCCTTTTAAAGAACCTAAAACGTGACCACACAATTTATTTTGCATCGCCTATCAAAACTCCCCCCCCCCAGATTTAAAAATTTACACCATACCCATGTTTCTGCATCCAGAAAAAAAGAGTACACCCCCCCCAAAAAGTTAATTTCCCCCCCGACTAACACACCACTTTTTGCTTCCCAACAAGGGAAAGACCCCAAAAAATCTTTTGGGCAAAACACCAATATTAAACCCCCAGGTATTTTAAAAAATAAATTTTTATGAAAACCCCCCCTTTTATGCAAAACGTTTAATTTTTACCATCTTTCCCCTATATTTTTTTCCCAAATTTTTCTTTTTTAAAAATGCAACGTTAAATGCATTCCCCACACAATTTAATCCAAAAGGGGGCCCTAAAAAAGAAAAAAACTTTTTTTTAGCCCCAAAAAACAAGTATTTTATCATGGGGGCAAATACATCATAGACCCTTTTAAATCCCTTTAACACTTTTTTCTTTTTATATTTGACATCAAAACACTCCTTTTGCATCAATCCCCTATTTTAAAATTCCCCTTTATACATTTTTATCCCCCAAACCCGGAAAAAACCCCCCTCCTCTGCCCCCCCCTATTGGCTGGTAAACCACTTTATTACATAAAAACCGGGGAAGAAAACAAACCCCCCTACAAAAACCCCATTAAACGTATCATTAACCCCTTTTTCATCCAACAAAATTTTAAACCAAATTTTTTTTAAAACATATTTAAAGACACTCCCCCCGCGGGGCTAACACATTATACATAACCTTTTTTTTAACCCAAACCCAAAATTTTTGACACCAAAACTTTCTTTTTTCCCACCAGTTTTTAAAAAACCCCCAATGTTTTTTTTTTATCCCCCCAAAATTTTAAATTTTTGAATAATTTAATTTTCCCCCCCTTTTTGATTAACTTTTAAAAAATAAACCCTTTTTTTTGTCATACCCCCAAATTTATGCCTCCCCCAAAATGGGTCTTTTGAAAAGAAAACCAAAAAAACCCCAAATGTTTTTATAAACCCAATACTTGACATCCAATTAATTTACAAACACCATTTTTGACATCAAAACGTATTTTACAAACCCTGGATTAAAAACCCCACCCTGTAATACCCCATACCCCTTTTTTAAACCTTTAATTTTAAAGCCCAAAGTTTTACACATATCGTAAAAAAACTCTACTTTATATATGGGAAAAAACACACCTTGTAAAACATTTTTAAAAAAAAAAAAATTTACCTTTATAGTTTCACCCCCACTGGTTTATAAAAACCTTTTTTGGAAAATTTTCCCCTCACATATTAAAATTTAAAACCACTTGGACCCCAACCCATTTAAATTTCCTTTTTGGGATATTTTTTGAAGAACAATGACTTTAAACCAACCCATACAACAACCCATAATTTTCAACACATGTATTTTTCCCCAAACCTTAAAAATATACTTTTTATTTGAAATTTTAAGTACATTTACATAACATCCCTTTAGACATCACCCCCTTTTTTCCACTCTTTTAAAAAACTCACACCAATGTTTGGACAAACAAATTTGTTTCACAAACCATATTATAAAACCCCAAATTCGTGCACCAAAATTAAAAATTTTATCAAACCCCTTTTTTTAAAATCACCCCATATTTTGAAACAATTTCCCTATAAAATCCACTTTAGATCACACCCTTTTTAACTCCCCATATTTTATTTAAACCCTGGGGCGGTCCAACCCCCCTTTTGATAAACACCCAAAATTTTAAAAACTTTCCATTTAAAAGGGAACCCTTTTCACAATTAAAACCAAAATCTTATAACATACAACCTCTTCTCACAAAATTCCTTGATAATTTTTTAAATTTTTCCCTTCCGTTCCAAAAAAAAAAAAATATTTTTCCCCCCTTCGACAAAGTCACACCCTATTAGACACCAGCCCCTGTTTTTGTAAAACCTTAAAAATACCCCCCCAAACACAAAATTTTTTTTCACCCAAAAAAACCCTTTCCCTATCTTCACCACCACTTTAAAAACACACTTTATATAAAACCTCCATTTTTAAAAAATTTTCATTGATAACAAATTTAAATTTTTTTCCCCCCCACTGTCCCCCACCCCTCCTTTATACTACCATTGGTAGTTTTTCATTTTTGCACGGGAAACATAAATAATTTTTAAAAAAAAACCCTTTTTAGGACACCCCCAAATTTTTCTCAATCCCTATATTTAAACAATCCACGTATTTTGTATCAAACATTATTTTGGAACATCCCAAAAGGGGGATCAACCCTTTTAAATCTACCATTTTTACCTCCAAACAACTTTTTTGCTCACACCCACTTTTTCCTTTTTTCACCCCCTTTTGTGGTTTTAAAAAATTTTTTGCAACCGTCATAAAATATTCATCCTCCCATTTTTCTGAACCACTTATTTATGCTCCCAAACACGGAAAGACACCCCAAAAACCAAATTTTTTTTTTTTTTTTTTTTTTTTTTTTTTTTTTTTTTTTTTTTTTTTTTTTTTTTTTTTTTTTTAAAAAAAAAAAAAAAAAAAAAAAAAAAAAAAAAAAAAAAAAAAAAAAAAAAAAAAAATTTAGGATGATGACATGACAAAACTCTTATACATCACAGCCTATAGTATGACATCACAGCTAGTTATTTATACATCTATCCAATATATAGATATACCATCTGCTTCAGACATGCACGCTACACTGAATCTCACACACTATATTTGACATCACAGTCACGTATTTTGCCATCACACAGATACACACAGGTGACTGTGTCGATGACATCACAAAAGTTGAAGTCATGAAGGGACACATATGAATCATGACTTTATGGCATCCATTCACAATTTGATATCAAGATCAGTATATTTGACATCAGAAACACGCATTATGAATCATCCCCTCTATAGACATCACTCCCGTTTTGACATCTCACCCTTACCTGTGACATCAAGCACTCCATCTGTCCTCATACTGGTTTGATAATATCCACTTATTGACATGAAAAAACGTGTGAAGACAATACAACACTCTGTTACAGCATAACCTCTAATCTACATGTGAGACACCCACTTTTCAATCATATAACAACCTGTTGTAGGACACACACATACATATGTATCGAACATTTGCGTATATACGACATCCCCACGTGAGGACATCAAGTCACTCTTTATACATCAAGTTTCTTTTTCTACTCAACCTTATTCTGACAGCACATCATGTACCTGTGTCATCCACACAGTTATCATCATAACCCAATTATGATGATACCACGCCAAAGTCTATGACTCTTAGAATAATGACATCCATCACTCTTATGATATCACACCTTGTATGACTCACACCTGTTCTCAGTCATCACCCAGGATATCGGCACGCTCCACTCTCCTGGTCATTATTGAGGATTGATTATACCACCGCTTGTTTGAATCAAACCCACTAACGTATGACATCCTAATAATTGTGAATAACACCATTTAGACATCAAACTGTTTCTTGGCAACCAGCGTCGATTAAACCACCCCATGTATATACATCACATAACTTACTTTTGACATCAGCATTGTAATTATGACAAGAACGTATATGTTAGAATCATACTCAGTAAAAAACATCTCACTTGGTTTGTGGGAACACCACTGTCTATTCATGGCACTACCGTTTGGACTCTTATCCACTATATACGTTCTACCACACTGTGGTTGACTACACAACTCTGTCTGTCTGGAAACCCGTTCTAACTGCCTACATCACTCTATAGTCTCACAACCACTGTGTTGACGCCATCACACCAACATGTAAGGATCCAGGTGGCAATGTATGCATCAGATGCACTACACATACATCATATCACACTCATGACAAAATCTCAGTTTTATGACTCAATGCACTGTATTATGACTCACACGCATTATATACAAATGCATTTCATCTATGGTTATTCACATCACTAATAAGTGAACTACAAGATATCTATGACAACACACTTACCTTTACACCTATCTACTTACATGATCAACACCAGTTTATAGGCGAACATGTGCTTACAGACACATATCTATAAACCACCCAATTCTTGTCACACAGCAAATGTATAAATTTTATCAACCCAGTGTATGTTGCCATCCTTTGTATGAATCTATGTACACCTAGACACACATCCATTCGAATACACCACTTATTTATGACATCACTACTATATCTAACTCACACAACTGGTCGTGTCGTCACACCAGTCTATCGAGATATCACAACCAATAATATATGATATCATATCCGTATACGTGTGACATCCTAACACTAATTATGACATCACCCTCTGTTAACACACACCATCAGTGTGGTGACACCCATTGGCTCTTATGTATTATTGCACTTAGATGGATCCGTTCTTTACAGCAAACCACAGTATTTATGATGTCCACCACTTCGACATGACGTCACCCCACTATATGAGACAGCACAGCCCCTGTATTTTGCCTCAAACCTTCACTGATATCACGCCCATTTTTGGACATCACACCCTAATGTGTGACATCAGTTGCACTCTAACATCCAAACTATCTTAAGTCTTCACACTACTCTACTTATGACATCACACTTCCTATATAAAACACTCCAGTATGTAGGGCAATCATACCCTAACATGTGACATCACAGCAAAAACTGTGTCATCACACCGACTGTACCGACCACGTCACACCTATCCTTGTTGATCAACATGCGTTGTTTAGCATTTGCACTGTGGAAGACATCATCTCAGTTATGACACAAACCTTCTAAGCATCACGCACATATATTGACATCTATCCACAGTTCATGTCCAATCCATTATGTATACAAATAGGATTATGAGATTCATCCGCTTATATGAGGACATCATATATGTATAAATACATATTCAAGTTTTTTACTCACAACAATGTATCTGTTCTCACACCCTCTTTCCCCCCCCCCCCCTCTTATCACACCTTGTGTGTATGATCACATCCCTGTTTGCATACCGCATAAACACTATTGAAGCATCACCCACATTTATGATGACACCCTTTTATGAAACCTCAGTACTCAGACATCACTCCAATTATATTCATCCACGTATCTGTGTCATCACAACCACTAATGATGACCTCAGACACTGTTTTTTAGGACATCACACCATTTTAGTATGACATCTAGCATATACAAACGTCGATCCACTCTATGACTTACACCATTCAGTCCGCATTATTCCATTGCTTCGTGACATCAAATTAGGAGATCACACACATGACCACAAATGTTATATCTGCCATCTCCCCATTGTATCGAGAACTCCACTATGCTTTCCTCAACACAGTGCTCATGAACCAACCCCCTCTCTGGACTATCACACACATCATGTATGAAGCACATTCAGATGAATGACAGACATAACTTTTGACATCACAGCCCTTAGTATCATCACAGCTAGTTTTTTATGACATCATATCCAAATTAAAATATCACATCTGCTTCATGACAATGCAAGTACACTGCATCTAACACATATTGACATCCATCACTGATTTGATCCAGATGACACACAGTGTGTTCTGTGTCGAGACATCAACATATGTAAGTCATGACGGGACCATATGACTATAGACATTTATTGCATCACATTCACACTTTTGATATCATGTCAGTTATTTGACATCGAAACACTGATTCTGACATCAGATCCCCTTTTGACATCAATCCACGGTTATGAATCATCCCTTACCTGTGACACACACCACTCATCTGTCCTACACCCTAGGTTCTGATAATTCCTATATTTGAATGAAAAAACGTGTTGAAGACAATACAAATTGTCTGACGCATAACAATAATTGTATAGTGTGAAGCAACTATCATTTGGATATAACATGACTGTAGGAAAAATAATATGTATCGAACATTAGCATTATATCCGACATAACCACGTGACACACAAGTAGACATAATTACTCTATTTCTGACTCAAGTTCTTCTTTTTCTACATTATACCTTTTATTTAAGAAATCATGTGTGTGTCATAAACAGGATTATCGATCATATAACCCCACTGTATGTCATGATCCCACAAGCACAAAGACGATGACATATATGAACTACACTGACATCATCCTTGTATGATATACTCTATGTATGACTCAAACACTGTTTATGTATACCAGGATATATGAATCGCTCCTGACCTGGGTCTTATTGGTATATATGGATTATACACACCAGCACTTATGTTTGATATCAAACCACTTTATGTCGATGAACATCTCTCTGATTATTTTGTGAAATAAAACACCCATCTTTAATGACATCACAAGACTGTTTTTATGGCAAACAAGGGCACGATTCATATCACAAACACTCATGTAAAATTGACTATTAACATTACACTTACTAATGAATAGAAGCCATCTGTAATTATGACTGACAGTTACTATAGGATTAGATCATCTCGGCTAGTAAATAAATCTCATCTGGTATATGACTTGGGAACACTCCAACTGTGTTATCCGATGTCTGGCACATATACGTCTTAGTGACTATTTATCACTATATACGTTCTCACCAACTGTGGGTATGATCTCAAGACTATGTCTGTTTTATACACGTTCTACATGCCTCCATCACTCTATATGTCATACACAACTGTTGTCGAACGTATACACAACTATGTAAGAGATCACAGTGTTGGTTATTGTAATGCATGAGATGCACTAACACATTGAATCATATCACACTAATGACACAAACTCAGTATTTTAAGCGTAAGGCATGTACTTCTAATATGACATTCACAGCATTAAATTGACTATGACATATTCATCTACTTGTGTATATGATAATCACAGTCAGTATATTAAGTGACATCATACAATGACCTATCTAATGACATAAAAATCTACCTTTACGGACCTATCTACTTTATATTTGCATCAACACAGAGTGTTATAGGAAAGAAATTGTGTATTCACAGAACCTATTGTAACACACCAATTGGTATCAGTGTAAAAAGCAAACTGTATAAATTTTATCAAAACTGTGTATGTATGAATCCCTCTCATATATGTACTGAAATCATATGTCAACCTATGACATCAATGAATTTTACGACATCAACACACCATATTTATGACATACGTCAATAAATTCTAACCTCAATCAACTGGATCTGTGTCGTCACACCAGAAATCGATGATAATCATAACCAATATATATATTGATATAACACTATCCAGTATACGTGTGACATATGCACTATATTTATGCCATACGCCAATTGTTAAACATCACAACATCTGAGTGGCTGACACATTAGGTCTGTATGATATTTTTTGCCCTGTAGATGGATAATTTCTTTACACAGCCAAACACAGTATTTATGATGTCACATACTTCAGGACATGAGTCACTCCATATATGAGACAGAAGAATGTACACTTTGCATCAAAACTTTCCATGATATCACGCCAATTTTTTATGTGACATCACACCATATATGTGTGACATCAGTTGCATCTATAAATCTTACATCTACTCCTTAAGTTATCACATACCTTATTATGACATCACAGTTCCATTATAGAAAAACATCACAGTATGTAGGGCAATATATCCCTATACATGCTGACATCAAGCAAATAATTGTGTCATCACAGAATGTAGGACAGTCACATACTATTGTATGAATCACAATGGGTATGTTAGCATCTTTGCAATGTGGATGGAATTACAATCCTCACGTTATGATCATTCAAACAACCATTTTCTAAGGACATACTGACCATTATATTTGAATAATTACAGTATGTTTTCACATCCATCTGTATATGATGATATACACAGTGTGTATCTATGAGATTCATAGTATATATGTGCGAACAACATATCCATTGTATAAAATAATATTACTAGTTTTGTTACTCACAAATACTGAATTGTGTTCACACTTCTTTCATCTTATCACTAGTTTGTGAGTTGAACATCATATCTGTTTGCATACGTCATAAACAATATTGAAGGCATACATCACATCTTTATGACATGACACACATTATTTATGACTATAAATGCATGTATCAAGAATCACTAAATATATTGACATTGCATACTGTATCTGTATTCCAACAACTTAATGATGGACTCAGAGAATGTACGTAGTGACATCCACCATTTTATGTATGAATCTAGGCATATACAAAACGTCGATCACTCTTATGACTTCACACATGCAGTCCATAGGATTACATCCATTGATTCGTGGCATCACAGACATAAGATGAGATCCAAAAATGACAACAAATGTTATATCTGGCATTCACCATTGTATTGAGAATAATACAGTATGCTTGTCCTAAACAGCGTGTATCAATGATACAACCATATTGGACGAATATCACAACATATACAGTATGACCAGCCATCATTCAGGATGAATGACAAGACTAAAAACTCTTTATGAATCAAGCCTATCTGTATGACAACACAGCTAGTTTATTTATTGACACTCATATCCAATATCTGATGATCTTCCATTACATGCTTTCATGGACAATGAAGTCTTACTGAATCTCACACATATATTTGATCACCAGTCACTGTATATGTGCATCAAAGTATGATCACAAAGTGTGTATCTGTGTCGAAGACATCACAAAGTATGTAAGGTCATGACAGGGCACAATATGAGATCATAGACATTCTATATGGAAATCACATTCAACACATTTTGATATCAATGCTCAGTATTATTTGAATCAGAAACACTGCATTGTGAATTAGATCCTCTATAATGACTTACATCCTTCAGGTTTATGACATCTATCTAAACCCTGTGATATCACAGCACTCTCATCTGTCCTATTACATACTATGGTTTGAATAATATCATATATTGCATGAACCACCGTGGTGAAGACAATAAAACCCACTACTGTCTGACAGCTATAACTCCATAATCTGTTTCAGTGTGGATGACACCCACTCATCAATGATATAACACAATCGTATGTAGGACACCACACATACCTATATGTATCGAACATATGCAAGATCTATATACGACATCACACACCGCGTGAGTGACAATCAAGTCATTATTCATGAATATGTCTTCTTTTTTTCCAATCATACATTTATATTGACAGACATATGTGCTGTGTCATCACAAGATTATCGATCTATATAACCAATGTATGTATGATACCACAGCAGCAAAGTCTATGACATCATTTATGAATACATATGACATCCACCATCTGTATGGTGATATACAACTCTGTATGAATACACTCATGTTCTATGTCATACAAGGATATTGAACATCGCCTCCATGTACCCTGGGTCATTTATTGAGGTATAACTTGATTTACCAACTGCATTATGTATTGATATAAAACACTATACTGTAGAATCCTATGATTAATTTGTGACTAACACCAATTGTATGACATACAAGATGTATACATTGGCAAACACTCGCGCGTCGATTCATAACACACAATCATGTATATGAATCAATAACTTACTACTTTTGACAATCACAGCATTCGTAATTTGACAAGACAGTTACTATGGCTTTAGACTTCATACTAGTTCAAATAACAATTACTTTGGTATTTGACTGGGGACTACCTTCTGTCATCCGTATGTACTCGGACTCCAATATACGTTTAGGAATATTATCACTATATACGTTATCACCAATGTTGTGTATGATAATACAAGTCTATGTTGTCTGAATCGTTTCAATGCCATCACATCCAACTTATGTATCCAACAAGTGAACGACGCAGCACACCATATGTAAGAGATCACAAGGTGGCGATATGTATGCATCAGATGCAATAACATGACATCATATCACACTCTATGACAACAATCCTCAGTATTTTATGATTCATCTGCATGCATTTATTATGACATCACACGCATTATATAGGATAAGAATTTATTATTGTGTATGATATCACAGTCACTATATAAGTGAATCATCAAATGACCTATTATGAATCACCCATTACCTTTAGAAGCTATCTTACATTTATATGGCGATCACACCAGTGTTATGGAACAGAACATTGTGTACCTTCACAGGACACATATTGATAAAACACACTGTATTGTGTCATACAGCAAATGTATAAATTTTATCAAAACGAGTTATGTATGAACAATCACTCAACTTATGTATGAAAATCTATGTAAATACTATGAATAAATGCAAACTTTACGGGACATACACCACTTATTTATGACATCAGTCCATATATCTAACCAACATCAATGGATCTGTGGTGTACTACGTCTATCGATGATATCACAACAATATATATATGATAAATATATCAGTATACTGTTGTGAATTTTGCACTATATTTATGATCCACAAGTACTGTATAAAATCACAACCACTCAGTGTGGTGACACAATTCGGTCCTTGTAATGATATTTTTGACAAGTAGAAGGCATCACATTTCTCTTTATAACAGCATAACCAGTATTCTATGATGTCACTCCATTTAGGAATGAGTACACCCACTATATGAGAAGCTACTGCATGTATCTTTGCATCCCAAAACCTTTCACCTGATATACGCGCAATCTTTATGTGACTATAACACTATATGTGTGTGACATCAGTTGCTAGAAAACCTCTATAAATCTTAAATCTATCTTACTTTGACCACACTAGCTACTTCATGAAAAAAACATCAAGTTCAATATATGAACCCAATACAGTTCAGTATGTTAGGGCAATTCATACCTATACATGTGACATACTAGCCAAATAAAATTTGTGTTATCACACGAATGTTACAGACTTGTCTCACAACCCTTGTATGAAATTACAATGGGTTATGTTTAAGCATTTTTGCACTGTGGAAGAATCAATCTCACGTTATCGGACATCAACACATTTTAGGAATCACGCAACTATATTTGACATCATATCCACAGTATTCGTTCATATAATAACTGTATTGATGTTATCAAATAGTGTATCTATGAGATTCATCGTATATATGAGGAATACCCCCATTTATTGTATAAAATATATTCATAGTTTTGTTATCACAAAACTGTATTGTGTCTCACACCCACTCTTTCCATTTATCAACCTTTTGTACCGTATTGACTCTATCACTGTTTGCTATACGTCAATAAACATATTGAGGCATAATCCACATTTATGATATGAACAATTATTTACTGACATCACATGACTGTACTCAAGACCTACTCTAAATTTATCTGACATTGCATCACTGTATCTGTGTCATACAACATTAATGTGACCTTCAGACAATGTATGTAGGAATCTCACATTTTATGTATGACATGTCATAGGCACTATACCAAAAACGTCGCATCATCTTTATGACTTACACTCATTGCCGTCCTCGATTACATCATTGCATTCGTGGATACAGACCTATAGATTGAGATATAACACATATGAAACAATGTTATATTGCAACTCCATTGTTATTGAGGATAATCAATGTATGCTTGTCTAAAACCCGTGTATCATGATAACACCCACTTTGGACGAATATCACACACTCGGTTGTAATGACATCAATTCAGGATGATATGAATGACATAAATCTTTCTGAATCAAGTATATGTATGACATCACAGTAGTTTATTATATCGACATCATATCAAATATATTGGATATCAACATACTGTTTCATGGAAATGCAACGTTTCACTGACATTCACACACTATATTTGCATCACAGTAGTATATGTTGCAATCACACGAGAGAACAACGTGTGTATCTGTGGTCGATGAATCACAACAAGTATGTAAGTCATGACAGGGCACACATATGACATCATAGACCTATTCTATAAGACTCATTATTCATTCCAATTTGATATCACTGAGATCAGTATATTTGAATCAGAAACACTGCATTCGTGACATCAGATCTCTATGACATCAAATCACGGTTTAATGCGACATTTCATCCTATCCTGTGACATCACAGAGACGCATCTGTCCTTCACATCCACTATGGTTTGAGTACATATATCAATATTTGAAATGAAAAACGTTGAAGAAAACAACTTGTCTTGAAGATAATCATAATCTGTAACAGTGTGATGACACAATTATCAACTGATATAACAAACTGTTATGTAGGGACCACAATTTATATTATGTATCGAACATTATGCAGTATATATGACATCAACCAGCTGAAAGTGACATTCAAAGTCACTTATTCCATGATACAGTTTTTTTTTTACATCATACCTTTTTATTGACGGGAAATCCACTGTGCTGTGTAATCACACACAGATTGATCACTAATAAACCAAGTATGTATGATACTCACAGCACAACGTCGATGATATTTAAGATGAATATGACATCAACTACTCTGTATGATATCTACACTTGTATGACATCCACAAACATGTTCTCTGTAATACCCAGGATATATGGCATCGCTCCATGATACCAGGGTATTATGAGTATTTGATTTATACACCAGCATTATGTTTGATATCAAACCACTATTGTAGACATCTATGATTTAATTTGTGAATAACACCTCTTTATGACATCCCAAAGATGTATTTTCATGGCAAACACACGCGTCGATTATACACACACTTCATGGTCTATGGACATCAATTCACTCTACTTTGACATCACAGCTCATTGTATTATATATATGACGAAAGACACGTACTTATGGTATAGCATTCAAATCAGTAAAATAACCATTAATTGGTATATGATGGGAAATTATTTGTTCTATGTCATGGCACTATACTAGTTTAGGACATTCATATATCCCATATATCGTTTCCCACACTGTGTGTATGACAAAGTCTTATGTTGTCTAGAACCTTTTCTACTGCCATCACTTCATTTTATGTAATCAACACCCTGTGTTGACGCATCACACCAATATGGTAAGAGATCATAGGTGGCATATGTAAGCATGAGATGCAACTCCACATGACATATATCCACAATCAATGAACAATCTAGTATTTATGAATCTCAATGCCCTTTATTCATGAAATCACACGGCATTAATCCAATGATTGACATTTCATCTATTGAGTATGATCATACAGTATATATAAGTGAATCATACATGACCTATCTATCACATCAAACTTTACCTTTACGACTATTACTTTATATGGCTATAAACACAGTGTTATAGGAGCAGAACATTGTGTACTTCACAGAACCCATATTGATAAAAACCCATGTATCTGTGTATCACAAGCAAATGTATTAAATTTTTTCAAACGTGTATGTATGATCACTCATATATGTATGAAATCATATGTATCATTACTAGACATCAAATCCAATTTACGACATCACAACTTATTTATGACATCACGTCATAGTATCTAACTCTCACATAACTGGATCTGTTTTTGTCGTACACCAGTTATTGATTGTATCAAACCAATATATATAGATATAAATCCAGTATAATGTGAATTATGCATATATATTATGAATCACACCAATTGTATACATCACAAACTCAGTGTGGCTGACACCACATTTGGCCCTGTATGATATTTTGATTGTAGAATGGATCAAATATTTTATACAGACAGCAAACACTAGTATTTATGATTGTACTCATTCAGCATGACGGTCACCCATATATGAGACAGGCCAGCCACGTCTCTTTGCCATCAAAACCTTTCATGATACACGCCCAATTTTATGTGACATCAACCACTAAATGTGAGAATCTTTGCAATCATAACATCACATTACTCTAAAGTCTTCACCTATCTATTATGACATCCAGTTCCATATATGAAAACACTCCAGTTTGGCAATAACCTACCCCCCCCCCCCCCCCCCCCCCCCCCCCCCCCCCCCCCCCCCCCCCCCCCCCCCCCCCCCCCCCCCCCCCCCCCCCCCCCCCCCCCCCCCCCCCCCCCCCCCCCCCCCCCCCCCCCCCCCCCCCCCCCCCCCCCCCCCCCCCCCCCCCCCCCCCCCCCCCCCCCCCCCCCCCCCCCCCCCCCCCCCCCCCCCCCCCCCCCCCCCCCCCCCCCCCCCCCCCCCCCCCCCCCCCCCCCCCCCCCCCCCCCCCCCCCCCCCCCCCCCCCCCCCCCCCCCCCCCCCCCCCCCCCCCCCCCCCCCCCCCCCCCCCCCCCCCCCCCCCCCCCCCCCCCCCCCCCCCCCCCCCCCCCCCCCCCCCCCCCCCCCCCCCCCCCCCCCCCCCCCCCCCCCCCCCCCCCCCCCCCCCCCCCCCCCCCCCCCCCCCCCCCCCCCCCC
This sequence comes from Odocoileus hemionus, assembly GCA_020976825.1. NCBI lineage: Eukaryota > Metazoa > Chordata > Mammalia > Artiodactyla > Cervidae > Odocoileus > Odocoileus hemionus. The sequence continues at coordinate 16,490 of JAJLRB010000346.1, forward strand.
CCCCCCCCCCCCCCCCCCCCCCCCCCCCCCCCCCCCCCCCCCCCCCCCCCCCCCCCCCCCCCCCCCCCCCCCCCCCCCCCCCCCCCCCCCCCCCCCCCCCCCCCCCCCCCCCCCCCCCCCCCCCCCCCCCCCCCCCCCCCCCCCCCCCCCCCCCCCCCCCCCCCCCCCCCCCCCCCCCCCCCCCCCCCCCCCCCCCCCCCCCCCCCCCCCCCCCCCCCCCCCCCCCCCCCCCCCCCCCCCCCCCCCCCCCCCCCCCCCCCCCCCCCCCCCCCCCCCCCCCCCCCCCCCCCCCCCCCCCCCCCCCCCCCCCCCCCCCCCCCCCCCCCCCCCCCCCCCCCCCCCCCCCCCCCCCCCCCCCCCCCCCCCCCCCCCCCCCCCCCCCCCCCCCCCCCCCCCCCCCCCCCCCCCCCCCCCCCCCCCCCCCCCCCCCCCCCCCCCCCCCCCCCCCCCCCCCCCCCCCCCCCCCCCCCCCCCCCCCCCCCCCCCCCCCCCCCCCCCCCCCCCCCCCCCCCCCCCCCCCCCCCCCCCCCCCCCCCCCCCCCCCCCCCCCCCCCCCCCCCCCCCCCCCCCCCCCCCCCCCCCCCCCCCCCCCCCCCCCCCCCCCCCCCCCCCCCCCCCCCCCCCCCCCCCCCCCCCCCCCCCCCCCCCCCCCCCCCCCCCCCCCCCCCCCCCCCCCCCTTTTTTTTTTTTTTTTTTTTTTTTTTTTTTTTTTTTTTTTTTTTTTTTTTTTTTTTTTTTTTTTTTTTTTTTTTTTTTTTTTTTTTTTTTTTTTTTTTTTTTTTTTTTTTTTTTTTTTTTTTTTTTTTTTTTTTTTTTTTTTTTTTTTTTTTTTTTTTTTTTTTTTTTTTTTTTTTTTTTTTTTTTTTTTTTTTTTTTTTTTTTTTTTTTTTTTTTTTTTTTTTTTTTTTTTTTTTTTTTTTTTTTTTTTTTTTTTTTTTTTTTTTTTTTTTTTTTTTTTTTTTTTTTTTTTTTTTTTTTTTTTTTTTTTTTTTTTTTTTTTTTTTTTTTTTTTTTTTTTTTTTTTTTTTTTTTTTTTTTTTTTTTTTTTTTTTTTTTTTTTTTTTTTTTTTTTTTTTTTTTTTTTTTTTTTTTTTTTTTTTTTTTTTTTTTTTTTTTTTTTTTTTTTTTTTTTTTTTTTTTTTTTTTTTTTTTTTTTTTTTTTTTTTTTTTTTTTTTTTTTTTTTTTTTTTTTTTTTTTTTTTTTTTTTTTTTTTTTTTTTTTTTTTTTTTTTTTTTTTTTTTTTTTTTTTTTTTTTTTTTTTTTTTTTTTTTTTTTTTTTTTTTTTTTTTTTTTTTTTTTTTTTTTTTTTTTTTTTTTTTTTTTTTTTTTTTTTTTTTTTTTTTTTTTTTTTTTTTTTTTTTTTTTTTTTTTTTTTTTTTTTTTTTTTTTTTTTTTTTTTTTTTTTTTTTTTTTTTTTTTTTTTTTTTTTTTTTTTTTTTTTTTTTTTTTTTTTTTTTTTTTTTTTTTTTTTTTTTTTTTTTTTTTTTTTTTTTTTTTTTTTTTTTTTTTTTTTTTTTTTTTTTTTTTTTTTTTTTTTTTTTTTTTTTTTTTTTTTTTTTTTTTTTTTTTTTTTTTTTTTTTTTTTTTTTTTTTTTTTTTTTTTTTTTTTTTTTTTTTTTTTTTTTTTTTTTTTTTTTTTTTTTTTTTTTTTTTTTTTTTTTTTTTTTTTTTTTTTTTTTTTTTTTTTTTTTTTTTTTTTTTTTTTTTTTTTTTTTTTTTTTTTTTTTTTTTTTTTTTTTTTTTTTTTTTTTTTTTTTTTTTTTTTTTTTTTTTTTTTTTTTTTTTTTTTTTTTTTTTTTTTTTTTTTTTTTTTTTTTTTTTTTTTTTTTTTTTTTTTTTTTTTTTTTTTTTTTTTTTTTTTTTTTTTTTTTTTTTTTTTTTTTTTTTTTTTTTTTTTTTTTTTTTTTTTTTTTTTTTTTTTTTTTTTTTTTTTTTTTTTTTTTTTTTTTTTTTTTTTTTTTTTTTTTTTTTTTTTTTTTTTTTTTTTTTTTTTTTTTTTTTTTTTTTTTTTTTTTTTTTTTTTTTTTTTTTTTTTTTTTTTTTTTTTTTTTTTTTTTTTTTTTTTTTTTTTTTTTTTTTTTTTTTTTTTTTTTTTTTTTTTTTTTTTTTTTTTTTTTTTTTTTTTTTTTTTTTTTTTTTTTTTTTTTTTTTTTTTTTTTTTTTTTTTTTTTTTTTTTTTTTTTTTTTTTTTTTTTTTTTTTTTTTTTTTTTTTTTTTTTTTTTTTTTTTTTTTTTTTTTTTTTTTTTTTTTTTTTTTTTTTTTTTTTTTTTTTTTTTTTTTTTTTTTTTTTTTTGACAGCACAGTTTCAGGATGAATGACATGACATAAATCTCTTTATGACATCACAGCCTATATGTATGACATCACAGCTAGTTTATTTATGACATCATATCAATATATATGATATCACACATACTGCTTTCATGACAATGCAACGTCTACACCTGACATCTCACACACTATATTTGACATCACAGTCACTGTATTTGTGCCATCACACAGATGACACACACGTGTGTATCTGTGTCGATGACATCACAACAAGTATGTAAGTCATGACAGGGCACACATATGACATCATAGACATTCTATATGGCATCACATTCACACATTTTGATATCAATGATCAGTATATTTGACATCAGAAACACTGCATTCATGACATCAGATCCCCTCTATATGACATCACATCCACGGTTTATGACATCTCATCCCCTATACCTGTGACATCACAGCCACTCCATCTGTCCCATCACATCCACTATGGTTCTGAATACATATCCACTATATTTGACATGAAACACACCGTGTGAAGACAATACAACCCACTCTGTCTGACAGCATAACCTCCATAATCTGTATCAGTGTGATGACACCCACTTTATCAATCATATAACACACACTGTATGTAGGACACCACACATACTATATGTATCGAACATTATGCAGTATATATACGACATCACACCCACGCTGAGTGACATCAAGTCACTCTATTCATGACATCAAGTCTTCTTTTTCTCACATCATACCCTTTATATCTGACAGCACATCCACTGTACCTGTGTCATCACACACAGATTATCAATCATATAACCCCCAATGTATGTATGATACCACAGCCACAAAGTCTATGACATCTTATGAACTACATATGACATCACATCCACTCTGTATGATATCACACCTCTGTATGACATCACAACACACTGTTCTCATGTCATCACCCCAGGATATCTGGCATCGCCTCCACTCTACCTGGGTCATTATTGAGTGTATTGATTATACCCACACCAGCATTATGTTTGATATCAAACCCACTATATGTATGACATCCTATGATTAATTTGTGACATAACACCCACTCTTTATGACATCACAAGACTGTATTCTTGGCAACACACGCGCTCGATTCATAACACCACACCCACTGTATATGACATCACATACACTCTACTTTTGACCATCACAGCCATTGTAATTATGACAAGACACGTACTATGGTTTAGACATCATACTCAGTAAAAATAACATCTCACTTGGTATATGATGGGAACACTACCACTGTATCCTATGTCATGGCACATACTACGTTTAGGACATCTTATCCACTATATACGTTCTCACCCACACTGTGTGTATGACTACACAAGCTCTATGTCTGTCTTGAAACCCGTTCTAACTGCCATCACATCCACTCTATATGTCATCACACCCACTGTGTCGACGCCATCACACCAACTATGTAAGAGATCACAGGTGGCATATGTATGCCATCAGATGCACTACACATGACATCATATCCACACTCTATGACAACAATCCTCAGTATTTATGACATCACATGCACTGTATTCATGACATCACACGCATTATATACAATATGACATTTCATCTATTGTGTATGATATCACAGTCACTATATAAGTGACATCATACAATGACCCTATCTATGACATCACACACTCTACCTTTACGACCTATCTACTTTATATGGCATCACACACAGTGTTATAGGAACAGAAACAATTGTGTACTTCACAGACACCATATCTGATAACAACACCCACACTATCTGTGTCATCACAGCAAATGTATAAATTTTATCTCAAATCCCAGTGTATGTATGACATCACCTCCACTATATGTATGAAATCATATGTAATACCTATGACATCACATTCAATTTTAACGGGACACTATCACACCACCTTATTTATGACATCAACGTCCACTATATAACTAACCTCACATCAACTGGATCTGTGTCGTCACACCCAGTCTATCGATGATATCACAACCAAATATATATATGATAATCATACCAGTATACGTGCCTGTGACATTCTATGCAGCTATATTTATGACATCACAACCCACTCTGTATATAACATCAACAACCACTCAGTGTGGCTGGACACACATTTAGGCCTCTCTGTATGATATTATTTTGCACTGTAGATGGATCATCATCATCCTCTTTAATAACAGCAAACCACAGTGTATCTTATGATGTCACATCCACTTCGAGACATGACGTCACACCACTATATGAGACAGAACAGCCGATGCTGTTATTTTGCCATCAAACCTTTCCAATGATACACGCCCCAATTTTTAATGTGAATCACATCCCACTATATTGTGACATCAGTTTGCACTCTGCCATCACATTACTCCTTAAGTCCTTCCACCCTAACTCTACTTATGACATCACCAGCTTCTCATATATTGATAAACAAAAAACATCCAGTATGTAGGGCAATACAGTAACCTATACATGTGACATATACAGAAAATGTAATCTGTGTCATTACAAAAAAAAAAACCGGGGAGGGGGGGGACTGTTAACCGTCTCAACGTCAACACTACTCCTTGTATGGACATCCAACATGGCGTATGTTTAGCAATTTCTGCATGTGGACGACAATCACTATCCTACGCTTATGACATCAAAACCCCCATTTCTAGGCATCACGCCACACATTATAGTGGACATCATAAGATCCCACTGTATACACTGTCATCACATTTCCACCTGTATTTGATGATAATCACAATAGTGTATCTATGAAGATCCATTCCGCTATATAGGAGGACATTCATAATCTTGTATAATCAAATATTCATATTCACAAAGTTTTGTGCCTCACTACAAACTGTATTGAGTTTACACCACTTTCATTTTTTCCCACCCTTTGTGTAGTATGACCATCAAATCTCTGTTTTGACTATCGTCATAATACCTATTTCAAGGCATTACATCACTTTTATATGAATGACTACACATATATTTCATGACATCACTGCACTGTATCAAGATAAACAAAACTATCAGATAATGAACGCCTGATCTAAGATAATTCCTAAACATCAAATGATGCCAAGAAGATCCTAGAGGACCCACCCCATTTTATGTAAATCTAGGAATAAACACAGTGTCACTAACTCTATGACTTCAATTACAAGTCATGCCTTACTTCTCAATGCTTTCGTGAATCAAGACATGTAGCATGAGATCACACAATGACCACAATGTAATATTGCATTCAACATTGTATCTGAGAACTACTTCACTTATTGCAGTGCTTAAAAGGCATCAATGACTAAACTCTATGCGAAATATACAACATGATGTATGTAAGAAAGTCTGCGATGAATGGAATGTAATTAAAATATTATAGATACAAGCCTAATGTATGACAAACAGCTAGATTTATTTTATGACTCATATCGCATTAGAATGATATACTTACTGCTCTTTATGCAATGCAAGTTACACCTGACAAATTTACACACTATATTTGACATACATCACTGTATTTGTGCCATCCACAGTGCACAAAGGGGGGGGGGGTTCTGTGTCGTGACATCAAACAAGTATGTAATCGGACGGGCACAATATGACATCATAGAAAACTATTGGCATCACATTTACACATTTTGTTTAAAGATCATTTTATTTGAACAGAAACACTGCATTCATGACATCAGATCCCCCCTATTGACATCAAATCCCGGTTTAGACATCCATCCCCCATCCTTTTAAACACAGCCCTCATTGTCCCCTACATCCACTATGGTTCTGATAATATCCCCTTTAATTTTACATGAAACCCCCCCCGTGTGAAACAATACAACCACTCTGTCTGAAGATAACCTCCAAAATCTTATCTGTGATGACACCCATTTTTCAAATTATAAAACCATGTAAAGTAGGACACCACACATACTTATGTATCGAACATTATGCAGATATACGACATCACCCCCGCTGAGTGACATACAAAGTCACTCTATTTGAATCAAGTCTTCTTATTTCTCCAAACATACCCTTTATATTGACGCACTCCATGTACCTGTGCATCACACAAGATTATCAAATTAACCCCCCAAGTATGTATGATACCACAGCCCCCAAAATCTATGACATTTAGAAAAAATGACATCCCCTCCACTCTGTAGAATCAACCTCGTATGACATCACAAACCACTGTTTCATGAAACACCCCCGGTATTGGGCATCGCTCCCCCCTACCCGGTCATTATTGGTGTATTGTTAACCACACCCGCATTTGTTTTTATATCAAAACCCCCAACGTAGACATCTATGATTAATTTTGACATAACACCCACTCTTTATGAATCACAAAACGTATTCTTGGCAACACACGCGCCTCGATTCATTAACACCACACTTCCACGGTATATGGATCATTACATACATCTCTTCTTCATTGACATCACAGCCTTCTGTTAATTTATGACAAGGACTCGTTTAACTATGGTTTTAGGACCTTGCATAATCAGTATGTAAATAATCATCTCACTGTGGTCTATGTGACTGGAGAACATATCCCAACATGTGGTCCCTTATTGTCATGGCACTATTACTACGGTTGTAGGTCATCTTATACACTATTTTAACGTTCTCAAGCACACTGGTGCGTTTTAATGAGATCAAACCATAGCTCTATGTCTGTCTGGGAATACACGGTTTCTAACTGCCATCATCAATCCTTCTATATGTCTGTCACAACACTTTGTGGACTGCCGTATAACTCCGAACTATGTGTTAGAGGATCTCAGGATGGCATATTGATATGCCATCAAGATGCCTACTCACAATTGACATAATCATATCCACATCTCTTTGGACAACAATCACCTCTGTCATTTATTACATCACATTGCACAGTATTCATGTGACAATCACAACGCTTTAATTATTACAATTATGACAGATTTCATCTATGTGTGATATAGATTAGCCACCAGTCAACTTTTTTAATTGTGTGACCCATTCATACAATGACCTTATCTATGGACATCACGACACTCTTATACTCTTTTTCCGAATTCCTATCTAACTCTTACAATGGCATCAACCACAGCAGTTGTTTATAGGGAGACAGAAACATTGTGTGTACTTCTACCTAGACACAATATTTCTGATAACACACCAGACACTTGATCTGTGTCATTAAGCAGCAAATGTATAAATTTTATATCAAAACCTTCAGTAGTTATGTATGTACATTCACATCCAACTATATGTATGAAAATCTTTATGTATCTAACACCTATGAACATCACATCAACTTTACGACTTCATCTACTCCACCTCTATTTTTATGACATCGCACGTCGCACTAGATCTTTAACATCCTACGTTCAACTGGATTCTGTGTCGTCACACTCATCTGTCTTGTATCGATGATATCACAACACCTAATAATAATTATATTCGATTATCATTATCCAGTTATACTGTGTGACATCCTATATGCTACTATATTTATGACATCACTACCCTGAGTCTGATTAACCCAGTCACTTCTCAGCTGTGGGGCTGAACTCCACATTATGGCCTCTCTAGTATGAATATTATTTGCACTGTAGATGCAATCTGACTTCCTCTGTTATAACAGCATACCACTAGTATTTAAGATGTCACATGTCAACTTTCAGATCATAGACGGTCACACCCACTATATGAGACAGCACAGCCACTGTATCTTTGCCATCAAAAACCTTTCCACTGATATTCATGGCGCCCAATTTTTATGTGACATCACATACCACTATTATGTGTCGAAACAACAAGTTGCACTCTATAACATTCACCATCTACGCCTTAAGTCTTTCACATCTACTCTACTTTTTGACCATCAGCGAAGCTTCCATATATGAAAACACATCCAGTTATGTTTATGTTAGGGCAATTACATACCCTATACATGTGACATCACAGCACAATTAATCTGTGTCATCACACCGACTGTACCGACACACGTCACACCTAGACTCCTTGTATGACATCACACATGGCGTATGTTTTGCATTTTTGCACTGTGGAAGACAATCACTTCCATCACGTAGCTATGACATCAAACCACCATTTCTAAGGCCATTCCACGCCACACTATATTTGACATCATATCCTACAGTATCACTGTCATCACATCCACTGTATTGATGATATCACAATTAGTGTATCTATGAGATCTCATCCGCTTCATATTTATGAGGACATCATATCATTGTATAAAATATACATATTCACAAGTTTTGTTACTCGTCACAACAACTGTATCTGTGTCTCACACCCACTCTTTCCATCTTATCACACCCTTTGTGTGTATGACATCACATACCCTGTTTGCTATACCACCGTCATAAACACTATTGAAGGCATCACATCCACATTTTATGACATGACACCACATTATTTATTGACATCACATAGCACTGTTAGTCAAGACATCACCCAAATATATCTGACATTGCATCCCCTGTAATCTGTGTCATCACAACCACTCTAATGATGACCTCAGACCAACTGTACGTAGGGGACATCACACCCATTTTTTAATGTATGACATCCTAGGCACTATACAAGAACAGTCGGTCGCATCCACTCTATACTTCACACCATTTACAGTCATCGCATTACTTCCATTTGCTTTCGTGACATCACAGGACACTATAGATGAGATCACACACATGACACACAAATGTTATATCTGCCATCTCACCTCATTGTATTCTGAGACTACATCCACTGTATGCTTGTCCTCAAACACAGTGCATCAATGACACCACACCCACTCTCTGGACAATATCACACACACACTCGATGTATGACAGCACATTCAGGATGAATGACATGACATAAACTCTTTATGACATCACAGCCCTATATGTATGACATCACAGCTAGTTTTATTTATGACATCATATCCAATATATATGATATCACACATGCTGCTTTCATGACAATGCAACGTCTACACCTGACATCTCACACACTATATTTGACATCACAGTCACTGTATTTGTGCCATCACACAGATGACACACACGTGTGTATCTGTGTCGATGACATCACAACAAGTATGTAAGTCATGACAGGGCACACATATGACATCATAGACATTCTATATGGGCATCACATTCACACATTTTGATATATCAATGATCAGTATATTTGACATCAGAAACACTGCATTCATGACATCAGATCCCCTCTATATGACATCACATCCACGGTTTTATGACATCTCAATCCCCTATACCTGTGACATCACAGCCACTCCATCTGTCCCATCACATCCACTATGGTTCTTGAGTACATATCCACTATATTTGACATGAAAACACACCGTGTGAAGACAATACAACCACTCTGTCTGACAGCATAACCTCCATAATCTGTATCAGTGTGATGACACCCACTTTATCAATCATATAACACACACTGTATGTAGGATACCACAGCCACAAAGTCTATGACATCTTATGAACTACATATGACATCCCATCCACTCTGTATGATATCACACCTCTGTATGACATCACAACCACTGTTCTCATGTCATCACCCCAGGATATCTGGCATCGCCTCCACTCTACCTGGGTCATTATTGAGTGTATTGATTATACCACACCAGCATTATGTTTGATATCAAACCCACTATACGTATGACATCCTATGATTAATTTGTGACATAACACCCACTCTTTATGACATCACAAGACTGTATTCTTGGCAACACACGCGCTCGATTCATAACACCACACCCACTGTATATGACATCACATACACTCTACTTTTGACATCACAGCCATTGTAATTATGACAAGACACGTACTATGGTTTAGACATCATACTCAGTAAAAATAACATCTCACTTGGTATATGACTGGGAACACTACCACTGTATCCTATGTCATGGCACATACTACGTTTAGGACATCTTATCCACTATATACGTTCTCACCCACACTGTGTGTATGACTACACAAGCTCTATGTCTGTCTGGAAACCCGTTCTAACTGCCATCACATCCACTCTATATGTCATCACAACCACTGTGTTGACGCCATCACACCAACTATGTAAGAGATCACAGGTGGCATATGTATGCCATCAGATGCACTACACATGACATCATATCCACACTCTATGACAACAATCCTCAGTATTTATGACATCACATGCACTGTATTCATGACATCACACAGCATTATATACAATATGACATTTCATCTATTGTGTATGATATCACAGTCACTATATAAAGTGACATCATACAATGACCCTATCTATGACATCACACACACTCTACCTTTACGACCTATCTACTTTACATGGCATCACACACAGTGTTATAGGAACAGAACAATTGTGTACTTCACAGACACCATATCTGATAACACACCCACACTATCTGTGTCATCACAGCAAATGTATAAATTTTATCAAACCCAGTGTATGTATGACATCACCTCCACTATATGTATGAAATCATATGTAACACCTATGACATCACATCCAACTTTACGACATCACACCACCTTATTTATGACATCACGTCCACTATATCTAACCTCACATCAACTGGATCTGTGTCGTCACACCCAGTCTATCGATGATATCACAACCAATATATATATGATATCATATCCAGTATACGTGTGACATCCTATGCACTATATTTATGACATCACACCAGCTCTGTATAACATCACAACCATCAGTGTGGCTGACACCACATTTGGCCTCTGTATGATATTATTTGCACTGTAGATGGCATCACGTCCTCTTTATAACAGCAAACCACAGTATTTATGATGTCACATCCACTTCAGACATGACGTCACACCCACTATATGAGACAGCACAGCCACTGTATCTTTGCCATCAAAACCTTTCCACTGATATCACGCCCAATTTTATGTGACATCACACCCACTATATGTGTGACATCAGTTGCACTCTATAACATCACATCTACTCCTTAAGTCTTCACACTACTCTACTTATGACATCACAGCTTCCATATATGAAAACACATCCAGTATGTAGGGCAATACATACCCTATACATGTGACATCACAGCAAATAATCTGTGTCATCACACCGACTGTACCGACCACGTCACACCTACTCCTTGTATGACATCACACATGGCGTATGTTTAGCATTTTTGCACTGTGGAAGACATCACATCCTCACGTTATGACATCAAACCACCATTTCTAAGGCATCACGCACACTATATTTGACATCATATCCACAGTATCACTGTCATCACATCCACTGTATTGATGATATCACAACTAGTGTATCTATGAGATCTCATCCGCTATATATGAGGACATCATATCATTGTATAAAATACATATTCACAAGTTTTGTTACCTCACAACAACTGTATCTGTGTCTCACACCCACTCTTTCCATCTTATCACACCCTTTGTGTGTATGACATCACATCCCTGTTTGCATACCGTCATAAACACTATTGAAGGCATCACATCCACATTTTATGACATGACACCACATTATTTATGACATCACATGCACTGTACTCAAGACATCACTCCAAATATATCTGACATTGCATCCACTGTATCTGTGTCATCACAACCACTCTAATGATGACCTCAGACCAACTGTACGTAGGACATCACACCCATTTTATGTATGACATCCTAGGCACTATACAAAACGTCGCATCCACTCTATGACTTCACACCATTACAGTCATCGCATTACTTCCATTGCTTTCGTGACATCACAGACACTATAGATGAGATCACACACATGACCACACAAATGTTATATCTGCCATCTCACCCATTGTATCTGAGACTACATCCACTGTATGCTTGTCCTCAAACACAGTGCATCAATGACACCACACCCACTCTCTGGACAATATCACACACACTCGATGTATGACAGCACATTCAGGATGAATGACATGACATAAACTCTTTATGACATCACAGCCCTATATGTATGACATCACAGCTAGTTTATTTATGACATCATATCCAATATATATGATATCACACATGCTGCTTTCATGACAATGCAACGTCTACACCTGACATCTCACACACTATATTTGACATCACAGTCACTGTATTTGTGCCATCACACAGATGACACACACGTGTGTATCTGTGTCGATGACATCACAACAAGTATGTAAGTCATGACAGGGCACACATATGACATCATAGACATTCTATATGGCATCACATTCACACATTTTGATATCAATGATCAGTATATTTGACATCAGAAACACTGCATTCATGACATCAGATCCCCTCTATATGACATCACATCCACGGTTTATGACATCTCATCCCCTATACCTGTGACATCACAGCCACTCCATCTGTCCCATCACATCCACTATGGTTCTGATACATATCCACTATATTTGACATGAAACACACCGTGTGAAGACAATACAACCACTCTGTCTGACAGCATAACCTCCATAATCTGTATCAGTGTGATGACACCCACTTTATCAATCATATAACACACACTGTATGTAGGACACCACACATACTATATGTATCGAACATTATGCAGTATATACGACATCACACCCACGCTGAGTGACATCAAGTCACTCTATTCATGACATCAAGTCTTCTTTTTCTCACATCATACCCTTTATATCTGACAGCACATCCACTGTACCTGTGTCATCACACACAGATTATCAATCATATAACCCCCAATGTATGTATGATACCACAGCCACAAAGTCTATGACATCTTATGAACTACATATGACATCCCATCCACTCTGTATGATATCACACCTCTGTATGACATCACAACCACTGTTCTCATGTGTCATCACCCAGGATATCTGGCATCGCCTCCACTCTACCTGGGTCATTATTTGAGTGTATTGATTATACCACACCAGCATTATGTTTGATATCAAACCCACTATACGTATGACATCCTATGATTAATTTGTGACATAACACCCACTCTTTATGACATCACAAGACTGTATTCTTGGCAACACACGCGCTCGATTCATAACACCACACCCACTGTATATGACATCACATACACTCTACTTTTGACATCACAGCCATTGTAATTATGACAAGACACGTACTATGGTTTAGACATCATACTCAGTAAAAATAACATCTCACTTGGTATATGACTGGGAAACACTACCACTGTATCCTATGTCATGGCACATACTACGTTTAGGACATCTTATCCACTATATACGTTCTCACCCACACTGTGTGTATGACTACACAAGCTCTATGTCTGTCTGGAAACCCGTTCTAACTGCCATCACATCCACTCTATATGTCATCACAACCACTGTGTTGACGCCATCACACCAACTATGTAAGAGATCACAGGTGGCATATGTATGCCATCAGATGCACTACACATGACATCATATCCACACTCTATGACAACAATCCTCAGTATTTATGACATCACATGCACTGTATTCATGACATCACACGCATTATATACAATATGACATTTCATCTATTGTGTATGATATCACAGTCACTATATAAGTGACATCATACAATGACCCTATCTATGACACATCACACACTCTACCTTTACGACCTATCTACTTTACATGGCATCACACACAGTGTTATAGGAACAGAACAATTGTGTACTTCACAGACACCATATCTGATAACACACCCACACTATCTGTGTCATCACAGCAAATGTATAAATTTTATCAAACCCAGTGTATGTATGACATCACCTCCACTATATGTATGAAAATCATATGTAACACCTATGACATCACATCCAACTTTTACGACATCACACCACCTTATTTATGACATCACGTCCACTATATCTAACCTCACATCAACTGGATCTGTGTCGTCACACCCAGTCTATCGATGATATCACAACCAATATATATATGATATCATATCCAGTATACGTGTGACATCCTATGCACTATATTTATGACATCACACCAGCTCTGTATAACATCACAACCATCAGTGTGGCTGACACCACATTTGGCCTCTGTATGATATTATTTGCACTGTAGATGGCATCACGTCCTCTTTATAACAGCAAACCACAGTATTTATGATGTCACATCCACTTCAGACATGACGTCACACCCACTATATGAGACAGCACAGCCACTGTATCTTTGCCATCAAAACCTTTCCACTGATATCACGCCCAATTTTATGTGACATCACACCCACTATATGTGTGACATCAGTTGCACTCTATAACATCACATCTACTCCTTAAGTCTTCACACTACTCTACTTATGACATCACAGCTTCCATATATGAAAACACATCCAGTATGTAGGGCAATACATACCCTATACATGTGACATCACAGCAAATAATCTGTGTCATCACACACCGACTGTACCGACCACGTCACACCTACTCCTTGTATGACATCACACATGGCGTATGTTTAGCATTTTTGCACTGTGGAAGACATCACATCCTCACGTTATGACATCAAACCACCATTTCTAAGGCATCACGCACACTATATTTGACATCATATCCACAGTATCATTGTCATCACATCCACTGTATTGATGATATCACAACTAGTGTATCTATGAGATCTCATCCGCTATATATGAGGACATCATATCATTGTATAAAAATACATATTCACAAGTTTTGTTACCTCACAACAACTGTATCTGTGTCTCACACACCCACTCTTTCCATCTTATCACACCCTTTGTGTGTATGACATCACATCCCTGTTTGCATACCGTCATAAACACTATTGAAGGCATCACATCCACATTTTATGACATGACACCACATTATTTATGACATCACATGCACTGTACTCAAGACATCACTCCAAATATATCTGACATTGCATCCACTGTATCTGTGTCATCACAACCACTCTAATGATGACCTCAGACCAACTGTACGTAGGACATCACACCCATTTTATGTATGACATCCTAGGCACTATACAAAACGTCGCATCCACTCTATGACTTCACACCATTACAGTCATCGCATTACTTCCATTGCTTTCGTGACATCACAGACACTATAGATGAGATCACACACATGACCACACAAATGTTATATCTGCCATCTCACCCATTGTATCTGAGACTACATCCACTGTATGCTTGTCCTCAAACACAGTGCATCAATGACACCACCACACCCACTCTCTGGACAATATCACACACACTCGATGTATGACAGCACATTCAGGATGAATGACATGACATAAACTCTTTATGACATCACAGCCCTATATGTATGACATCACAGCTAGTTTATTTATGACATCATATCCAATATATATGATATCACACATACTGCTTTCATGACAATGCAACGTCTACACCTGACATCTCACACACTATATTTGACATCACAGTCACTGTATTTGTGCCATCACACAGATGACACACACGTGTGTATCTGTGTCGATGACAATCACAACAAGTATGTAAGTCATGACAGGGCACACATATGACATCATAGACATTCTATATGGCATCACATTCACACATTTTGATATCAATGATCAGTATATTTGACATCAGAAACACTGCATTCATGACATCAGATCCCCTCTATATGACATCACATCCACGGTTTATGACATCTCATCCCCTATACCTGTGACATCACAGCCACTCCATCTGTCCCCATCACATCCACTATGGTTCTGAAGTACATATCCACTATATTTGACATGAAACACACCGTGTGAAGACAATACAACCACTCTGTCTGACAGCATAACCTCCATAATCTGTATCAGTGTGATGACACCCACTTATCAATCATATAACACACACTGTATGTAGGACACCACACATACTATATATGTATCGAACATTATGCAGTATATACGACATCACACCCACGCTGAGTGACATCAAGTCACTCTATTCATGACATCAAGTCTTCTTTTTCTCACATCATACCCTTTATATCTGACAGCACATCCACTGTACCTGTGTCATCACACACAGATTATCAATCATATAACCCCCAATGTATGTATGATACCACAGCCACAAAGTCTATGACATCTTATGAACTACATATGACATCCATCCACTCTGTATGATATCACACCTCTGTATGACATCACAACCACTGTTTCTCATGTCATCACCCCAGGATATCTGGCATCGCCTCCACTCTACCTGGGTCATTATTGAGTGTATTGATTTATACCACACCAGCATTATGTTTGATATCAAACCCACTATACGTATGACATCCTATGATTAATTTGTGACATAACACCCACTCTTTATGACATCACAAGACTGTATTCTTGGCAACACACGCGCTCGATTCATAACACCACACCCACTGTATATGACATCACATACACATCTACTTTTGACATCACAGCCATTGTAATTATGACAAGACACGTACTATGGTTTAGACATCATACTCAGTAAAAATAACATCTCACTTGGTATATGACTGGGAACACTACCACTGTATCCTATGTCATGGCACATACTACGTTTAGGACATCTTATCCACTATATACGTTCTCACCCACACTGTGTGTATGACTACACAAGCTCTATGTCTGTCTGGAAACCCGTTCTAACTGCCATCACATCCACTCTATATGTCATCACAACCACTGTGTTGACGCCATCACACCAACAATATGTAAGAGATCACAGGTGGCATATGTATGCCATCAGATGCACTACACATGACATCATATCCACACTCTATGACAACAATCCTCAGTATTTATGACATCACATGCACTGTATTCATGACATCACACGCATTTATATACAATATGACATTTCATCTATTGTGTATGATATCACAGTCACTATATAAGTGACATCATACAATGACCCTATCTATGACATCACACACTCTACCTTTACGACCTATCTACTTTTATGGCATCACACACAGTGTTATAGGAACAGAACAATTGTGTACTTCACAGACACCATATCTGATAACACACCCACACTGTATCTGTGTCATCACAGCAAATGTATAAATTTTATCAAACCCAGTGTATGTATGACATCACCTCCACTCTATGTATGAAATCATATGTAACACCTATGACATCACATCCAATTTTACGACATCACACCACCTTATTTATGACATCACGTCCACTATATCTAACCTCACATCAACTGGATCTGTGTCGTCACACCCAGTCTATCGATGATATCACAACCAAATATATATATGATATCATATCCAGTATACGTGTGACATCCTATGCACTATATTTATGACATCACACCAGCTCTGTATAACATCACAACCATCAGTGTGGCTGACACCACATTTGGCCTCTGTATGATATTATTATTTGCACTGTAGATGGCATCACATCCTCTTTATAACAGCAAACCACAGTATTTTATGATGTCACATCCACTTCAGACATGACGTCACACCCACTATATGAGACAGCACAGCCACTGTATCTTTGCCATCAAAACCTTTCCACTGATATCACGCCCAATTTTTATGTGACATCACACCCACTATATGTGTGACATCAGTTGCACTCTATAACATCACATCTACTCCTTAAGTCTTCACACTACTCTACTTATGACATCACAGCTTCCATATATGAAAACACATCCAGTATGTAGGGCAATACATACCCTATACATGTGACATCACAGCAAATAATCTGTGTCATCACACCGACTGTACCGACCACGTCACACCTACTCCTTGTATGACATCACACATGGCGTATGTTTAGCATTTTTGCACTGTGGAAAGACATCACATCCTCACGTTATGACATCAAACCACCATTTCTAAGGCATCACGCACACTATATTTGACATCATATCCACAGTATCATCATTGTCATCACATCCACTGTATTGATGATATCACAACTAGTGTATCTATGAGATCTCATCCGCTATATATGAGGACATCATATCATCATTGTATAAAATACATATTCACAAGTTTTGTTACCTCACAACAACTGTATCTGTGTCTCACACCACTCTTTCCATCTTATCACACCCTTTGTATGTATGACATCACATCCCTGTTTGCATACCGTCATAAACACTATTGAAGGCATCACATCCACATTTTATGACATGACACCACATTATTTATGACATCACATGCACTGTACTCAAGACATCACTCCAAATATATCTGACATTGCATCCACTGTATCTGTGTCATCACAACCACTCTAATGATGAACCTCAGACCAACTGTACGTAGGACATCACACCCATTTTATGTATGACATCCTAGGCACTATACAAAACGTCGCATCCACTCTATGACTTCACACCATTACAGTCATCGCATTACCTCCATTGCTTTCGTGACATCACAGACACTATAGATGAGATCACACAACATGACCACACAAATGTTATATCTGCCATCTCACCCATTGTATCTGAGACTACATCCACTGTATGCTTGTCCTCAAACACAGTGCATCAATGACACCACACCCACTCTCTGGGGACAATATCACACACACTCGATGTATGACAGCACATTCAGGATGAATGACATGACATAAACTCTTTATGACATCACAGCCCTATATGTATGACATCACAGCTAGTTTATTTATGACATCATATCCAATATATATATGATATCACACATGCTGCTTTCATGACAATGCAAACGTCTACACCTGACATCTCTCACACACTATATTTGACATCACAGTCACTGTATTTGTGCCATCACACAGATGACACACACGTGTGTATCTGTGTCGATGACATCACAACAAGTATGTAAGTCATGACAGGGCACACATATGACATCATAGACATTCTATATGGCATCACATTCACACATTTTGATATCAATGATCAGTATATTTGACATCAGAAAAACACTGCATTCATGACATCAGATCCCCTCTATATGACATCACATCCACGGTTTATGACATCTCATCCCCTATACCTGTGACATCACAGCCACTCCATCTGTCCCATCACATACCATTCATCCACTATGGTTCTGAATACATATCCACTATATTTGACATGAAACACACCGTGTGAAGACAATACAACCACTCTGTCTGACAGCATAACCTCCATAATCTGTATCAGTGTGATGACACCCACTTTATCAATCATATAACACACACTGTATGTAGGGACACCACACATACTATATGTATCGAACATTATGCAGTATATACGACATCACACCCACGCTGAGTGACATCAAGTCACTCTATTCATGACATCAAGTCTATCTTTCTTTTTCTCAACATCATACCCTTTATATCTGACAGCACATCCACTTGTACCTGTGTCATCACACACACAGATTATCAATCATATAACCCCCAATTATGTATTGTATGATACCACAGCCACAAAGTCTATGACATCTTATGAACTACATATGACATCCCATCCACTCTGTATGATATCACACCTCTGTATGACATCACAACCACTGTTCTCATGTCATCACCCCAGGATATCTGGCATCGCCTCCACTCTACCTGGGTCATTATTGAGTGTATTGATTATACCACACCAGCATTATGTTTGATATCAAACCCACTATACGTATGACATCCCTATGATTAATTTGTGACATAACACCCACTCTTTATGACATCACAAGACTGTATTCTTGGCAACACACACGCGCTCGATTCATAACACCACACCCACTGTATATGACATCACATACACTCTACTTTTGACATCACAGCCATTGTAATTATGACAAGACACGTACTATGGTTTAGACATCATACTCAGTAAAAATAACATCTCACTTGGTATATGACTGGGAACACAACTACCACTGTATCCCTATGTCATGGCACATACTACGTTTAGGCACATCGACATCTTATCCACTATATACGTTCTCACCCACACTGTGTGTATGACTACACAAGCTCTAATGTCTGTCTGGAAACCCGTTCTAACTGCCATCACATCCCACTCTCTATATGTCATCACAACCACTGTGTTGACGCCATCACACCAACTATGTAAGAGATTCTCAGGTGGCATATGTATGACCTCCATCAGATGCAACTACCACATGACATTCATATCCACACTCTATGACAACAATCCTTCAGTATTTATGATATCACATGTCCACTGATAATTTTATGACATCACACGCATTATATACAATATGACATTTCATTCTATTGTGTATGATATCACAGTCACTATATAAGTGACATCATACAATGACCCTATCTATGACATCACACACTCTACCTTTACGACCTATCTTACTTTACATGGCATCACACACAGTGTTATAGGAAACAGAACCACATTGTGTACTTCACAGACACCATATCTGATAACTCACACCCACACTATCTGTGTCATCACAGCAAATATGTATAAAATTTTTCAATCAAACACATGTATGTATGACATCACCTCCACTATAATGTATGAAAATCATATAGTAATCACCTATGATCATCACATCCAATCTTTACGACATCGGGCATCAACCTGCACACACGCACCTTATTTATGACATTCACGTCCACTATATCTAACCTCACATCAACTGGATCTGTTGTCGGTCACACCCCAGTCTATCGATGATAATCACAACCAATATATATTATATATGCACATATCCCATATCCAGCTTTACTGTGTGACATCCTATGCACTAATATTTTATGACATACACACCAACTCATGTATCAAACATCAACCAACCACTCAGTGTGGTAGGCTGACACCAACATTGGCGATGCCTCTGTATGATATTATTTTGCACCTCACTCGTAGATGGCATCACATCCTCTTTATAACAGCAAACCACAGTATTATATGATGTCACACCCACTTCAGACATGACGTCATGACCACATATGAAATGAGACAGCAACACATGCACTAGTATCTTTGCCATCAAAACCTTTCCACTGATATCAGACGCCCAATTTTATGCTTGAACATCACACCCACTATATGTGTGACACATCCCAGTTGCACTCTATAACACTACATTCACATCTACTCCTTAAGTCTTCACACTTACTCTACTTATGACATCAAGCTTCCATATATGAAAACCACATCCAGTTATGTAGGGCTAATACATACCCTATACATGCTGGACTATCACAGACAAATAATCGTTCTGTGTCATCACAACCGACTGTACCGACCACGTCACAACCTACTCCTTGTATGACATCACACATGCGCGTATGTTTTAGCATACATTTTTGCACTGTGGAAGATACATCACATCATCCTCACGTTATGACATCAAACCACCACATTTTCTAAGGCATCACGCACACTATATATTGACATCATGATTTCGCACAGTATCTATTTGTCATAATCACATCCACTGTATTGATGAATATCACACAACTAAGTGTACTATCTATGAGATCTCAACCGCTATATATGGAAGGACATCATATCCATTGTATAAAATACAAATTCACAATTAGTTTTGCTTTACCTCACAACCCAACTGTATCTGTGTCTCACACCCACTCTTTTCCATCCTTATCAACATCCACCCTTTGTACGTATGACATCACATCCCTGTTTGCATACGTCATACTATACTACTATTTGAAAGCACCGGCAGTCACATTATCCACAGTTTTTTTATGTACTATGACACCACATTATTTATGACATCACATGCACTGTACTCAAGACATCCTCATCCTAATATATCTGAGCATTGCATCTCACTGTATCTGTGTCATCACAGAATGCACGTCTAATGATGGACTCAGAACCAAGCTGTACGTAGGACAATCACGCACCCATTTTATGTATGACATAATTCCTAGGCACTCTATACAATAAAAAAAGTCGCATCCACTCTCTATGACTTCACACCATTACAGTCATCGCATCTAACTTTCGCATTGCAATTCGTGACATCACAGAACGTCACTATAGATGAAGATCACCACATGCACCACCACTAATGTTTATATCTGCCCATCTCACCCATTAGTAGTCTGAGACTACTATTCACTCTGTATGCTTGTCGCCCTCAAACACAGTGGATCATGAATGACACCACACCCACTCATCTGGACAATATCACACACACTATATGTATGACAGCACATTCAGGATGAATGACATGACATAAACTTTATGTACCATCACAGCCCTATATGTATGACATCACAGCTAGTATATTATGACATCATATCCAATATATATGATATCACAACACACTACTGCTTTCATGACAATGCAACGTCTACACCTTGACATCTCACACACTATATTTGACATCACAGTGCCCACTGTATTTGTGCCATCACACAGATGACACACACGTGTGTATACTAGAGTTCTCTGTGTCGACATCAAGCAAACAAGTATGTAAAGTCATGACAGGGCACACATATGACATCATAGACATTCTTATACAGGCATCACATTCACACTTTTTGATATCAATGATCAGTATTTTGACATCAGAAACACTGCATTCATTGACATCAGATCCCCTCTATATGACATCACATCCACGGTTTATGACATCGCTCATTCCCCTATACCTGTGACATCACAGCCACTCCATCTTGTCCCATCACATCCACAGTATGGATTCTGAATACATATTTTATCCACTATATTTGACATGGGCGCGAAACACACACCGTGTGAAGACAATACAACCACACTCAAGTGCTGAACAGCATAATCCTCCATAATCTGTTATCAGTGAGATGACATCTCCACTTTATCATCTAATATACAACACATACTGTATGTAGGACACCACACATACTATAGATCTGTTAATCGGACCGATTTGTGTCTATAAGTAGTATATACGGTTGATCACACCCGACGCATGAAGTGACAATCAGTAGATAATCTCAATTCATTGTGAGATCGTATAGTCTTCTTTTTCTCACATCATCATACCCTTTATATCTTGACAGATCACATCCACTGCTACCTGTGATCCATCACACACAGATTATACAATCAATTAACCCCCATATGTATGTTTGAACCACAGCCACAAAGTCTATGACATCTATGAACTACATATGACCGATCCCATCCACTCAGTATGATACACACCAAGGATGCTGTATGACACTCACAACCACAGAACTCATTTCACACCCCATGATAATAACTGGCATCGCCTCCG
>JAJLRB010000346.1:42500-52500 GCA_020976825.1 Odocoileus hemionus
CCCCCCCCCCCCCCCCCCCCCCCCCCCCCCCCCCCCCCCCCCCCCCCCCCCCCCCCCCCCCCCCCCCCCCCCCCCCCCCCCCCCCCCCCCCCCCCCCCCCCCCCCCCCCCCCCCCCCCCCCCCCCCCCCCCCCCCCCCCCCCCCCCCCCCCCCCCCCCCCCCCCCCCCCCCCCCCCCCCCCCCCCCCCCCCCCCCCCCCCCCCCCCCCCCCCCCCCCCCCCCCCCCCCCCCCCCCCCCCCCCCCCCCCCCCCCCCCCCCCCCCCCCCCCCCCCCCCCCCCCCCCCCCCCCCCCCCCCCCCCCCCCCCCCCCCCCCCCCCCCCCCCCCCCCCCCCCCCCCCCCCCCCCCCCCCCCCCCCCCCCCCCCCCCCCCCCCCCCCCCCCCCCCCCCCCCCCCCCCCCCCCCCCCCCCCCCCCCCCCCCCCCCCCCCCCCCCCCCCCCCCCCCCCCCCCCCCCCCCCCCCCCCCCCCCCCCCCCCCCCCCCCCCCCCCCCCCCCCCCCCCCCCCCCCCCCCCCCCCCCCCCCCCCCCCCCCCCCCCCCCCCCCCCCCCCCCCCCCCCCCCCCCCCCCCCCCCCCCCCCCCCCCCCCCCCCCCCCCCCCCCCCCCCCCCCCCCCCCCCCCCCCCCCCCCCCCCCCCCCCCCCCCCCCCCCCCCCCCCCCCCCCCCCCCCCCCCCCCCCCCCCCCCCCCCCCCCCCCCCCCCCCCCCCCCCCCCCCCCCCCCCCCCCCCCCCCCCCCCCCCCCCCCCCCCCCCCCCCCCCCCCCCCCCCCCCCCCCCCCCCCCCCCCCCCCCCCCCCCCCCCCCCCCCCCCCCCCCCCCCCCCCCCCCCCCCCCCCCCCCCCCCCCCCCCCCCCCCCCCCCCCCCCCCCCCCCCCCCCCCCCCCCCCCCCCCCCCCCCCCCCCCCCCCCCCCCCCCCCCCCCCCCCCCCCCCCCCCCCCCCCCCCCCCCCCCCCCCCCCCCCCCCCCCCCCCCCCCCCCCCCCCCCCCCCCCCCCCCCCCCCCCCCCCCCCCCCCCCCCCCCCCCCCCCCCCCCCCCCCCCCCCCCCCCCCCCCCCCCCCCCCCCCCCCCCCCCCCCCCCCCCCCCCCCCCCCCCCCCCCCCCCCCCCCCCCCCCCCCCCCCCCCCCCCCCCCCCCCCCCCCCCCCCCCCCCCCCCCCCCCCCCCCCCCCCCCCCCCCCCCCCCCCCCCCCCCCCCCCCCCCCCCCCCCCCCCCCCCCCCCCCCCCCCCCCCCCCCCCCCCCCCCCCCCCCCCCCCCCCCCCCCCCCCCCCCCCCCCCCCCCCCCCCCCCCCCCCCCCCCCCCCCCCCCCCCCCCCCCCCCCCCCCCCCCCCCCCCCCCCCCCCCCCCCCCCCCCCCCCCCCCCCCCCCCCCCCCCCCCCCCCCCCCCCCCCCCCCCCCCCCCCCCCCCCCCCCCCCCCCCCCCCCCCCCCCCCCCCCCCCCCCCCCCCCCCCCCCCCCCCCCCCCCCCCCCCCCCCCCCCCCCCCCCCCCCCCCCCCCCCCCCCCCCCCCCCCCCCCCCCCCCCCCCCCCCCCCCCCCCCCCCCCCCCCCCCCCCCCCCCCCCCCCCCCCCCCCCCCCCCCCCCCCCCCCCCCCCCCCCCCCCCCCCCCCCCCCCCCCCCCCCCCCCCCCCCCCCCCCCCCCCCCCCCCCCCCCCCCCCCCCCCCCCCCCCCCCCCCCCCCCCCCCCCCCCCCCCCCCCCCCCCCCCCCCCCCCCCCCCCCCCCCCCCCCCCCCCCCCCCCCCCCCCCCCCCCCCCCCCCCCCCCCCCCCCCCCCCCCCCCCCCCCCCCCCCCCCCCCCCCCCCCCCCCCCCCCCCCCCCCCCCCCCCCCCCCCCCCCCCCCCCCCCCCCCCCCCCCCCCCCCCCCCCCCCCCCCCCCCCCCCCCCCCCCCCCCCCCCCCCCCCCCCCCCCCCCCCCCCCCCCCCCCCCCCCCCCCCCCCCCCCCCCCCCCCCCCCCCCCCCCCCCCCCCCCCCCCCCCCCCCCCCCCCCCCCCCCCCCCCCCCCCCCCCCCCCCCCCCCCCCCCCCCCCCCCCCCCCCCCCCCCCCCCCCCCCCCCCCCCCCCCCCCCCCCCCCCCCCCCCCCCCCCCCCCCCCCCCCCCCCCCCCCCCCCCCCCCCCCCCCCCCCCCCCCCCCCCCCCCCCCCCCCCCCCCCCCCCCCCCCCCCCCCCCCCCCCCCCCCCCCCCCCCCCCCCCCCCCCCCCCCCCCCCCCCCCCCCCCCCCCCCCCCCCCCCCCCCCCCCCCCCCCCCCCCCCCCCCCCCCCCCCCCCCCCCCCCCCCCCCCCCCCCCCCCCCCCCCCCCCCCCCCCCCCCCCCCCCCCCCCCCCCCCCCCCCCCCCCCCCCCCCCCCCCCCCCCCCCCCCCCCCCCCCCCCCCCCCCCCCCCCCCCCCCCCCCCCCCCCCCCCCCCCCCCCCCCCCCCCCCCCCCCCCCCCCCCCCCCCCCCCCCCCCCCCCCCCCCCCCCCCCCCCCCCCCCCCCCCCCCCCCCCCCCCCCCCCCCCCCCCCCCCCCCCCCCCCCCCCCCCCCCCCCCCCCCCCCCCCCCCCCCCCCCCCCCCCCCCCCCCCCCCCCCCCCCCCCCCCCCCCCCCCCCCCCCCCCCCCCCCCCCCCCCCCCCCCCCCCCCCCCCCCCCCCCCCCCCCCCCCCCCCCCCCCCCCCCCCCCCCCCCCCCCCCCCCCCCCCCCCCCCCCCCCCCCCCCCCCCCCCCCCCCCCCCCCCCCCCCCCCCCCCCCCCCCCCCCCCCCCCCCCCCCCCCCCCCCCCCCCCCCCCCCCCCCCCCCCCCCCCCCCCCCCCCCCCCCCCCCCCCCCCCCCCCCCCCCCCCCCCCCCCCCCCCCCCCCCCCCCCCCCCCCCCCCCCCCCCCCCCCCCCCCCCCCCCCCCCCCCCCCCCCCCCCCCCCCCCCCCCCCCCCCCCCCCCCCCCCCCCCCCCCCCCCCCCCCCCCCCCCCCCCCCCCCCCCCCCCCCCCCCCCCCCCCCCCCCCCCCCCCCCCCCCCCCCCCCCCCCCCCCCCCCCCCCCCCCCCCCCCCCCCCCCCCCCCCCCCCCCCCCCCCCCCCCCCCCCCCCCCCCCCCCCCCCCCCCCCCCCCCCCCCCCCCCCCCCCCCCCCCCCCCCCCCCCCCCCCCCCCCCCCCCCCCCCCCCCCCCCCCCCCCCCCCCCCCCCCCCCCCCCCCCCCCCCCCCCCCCCCCCCCCCCCCCCCCCCCCCCCCCCCCCCCCCCCCCCCCCCCCCCCCCCCCCCCCCCCCCCCCCCCCCCCCCCCCCCCCCCCCCCCCCCCCCCCCCCCCCCCCCCCCCCCCCCCCCCCCCCCCCCCCCCCCCCCCCCCCCCCCCCCCCCCCCCCCCCCCCCCCCCCCCCCCCCCCCCCCCCCCCCCCCCCCCCCCCCCCCCCCCCCCCCCCCCCCCCCCCCCCCCCCCCCCCCCCCCCCCCCCCCCCCCCCCCCCCCCCCCCCCCCCCCCCCCCCCCCCCCCCCCCCCCCCCCCCCCCCCCCCCCCCCCCCCCCCCCCCCCCCCCCCCCCCCCCCCCCCCCCCCCCCCCCCCCCCCCCCCCCCCCCCCCCCCCCCCCCCCCCCCCCCCCCCCCCCCCCCCCCCCCCCCCCCCCCCCCCCCCCCCCCCCCCCCCCCCCCCCCCCCCCCCCCCCCCCCCCCCCCCCCCCCCCCCCCCCCCCCCCCCCCCCCCCCCCCCCCCCCCCCCCCCCCCCCCCCCCCCCCCCCCCCCCCCCCCCCCCCCCCCCCCCCCCCCCCCCCCCCCCCCCCCCCCCCCCCCCCCCCCCCCCCCCCCCCCCCCCCCCCCCCCCCCCCCCCCCCCCCCCCCCCCCCCCCCCCCCCCCCCCCCCCCCCCCCCCCCCCCCCCCCCCCCCCCCCCCCCCCCCCCCCCCCCCCCCCCCCCCCCCCCCCCCCCCCCCCCCCCCCCCCCCCCCCCCCCCCCCCCCCCCCCCCCCCCCCCCCCCCCCCCCCCCCCCCCCCCCCCCCCCCCCCCCCCCCCCCCCCCCCCCCCCCCCCCCCCCCCCCCCCCCCCCCCCCCCCCCCCCCCCCCCCCCCCCCCCCCCCCCCCCCCCCCCCCCCCCCCCCCCCCCCCCCCCCCCCCCCCCCCCCCCCCCCCCCCCCCCCCCCCCCCCCCCCCCCCCCCCCCCCCCCCCCCCCCCCCCCCCCCCCCCCCCCCCCCCCCCCCCCCCCCCCCCCCCCCCCCCCCCCCCCCCCCCCCCCCCCCCCCCCCCCCCCCCCCCCCCCCCCCCCCCCCCCCCCCCCCCCCCCCCCCCCCCCCCCCCCCCCCCCCCCCCCCCCCCCCCCCCCCCCCCCCCCCCCCCCCCCCCCCCCCCCCCCCCCCCCCCCCCCCCCCCCCCCCCCCCCCCCCCCCCCCCCCCCCCCCCCCCCCCCCCCCCCCCCCCCCCCCCCCCCCCCCCCCCCCCCCCCCCCCCCCCCCCCCCCCCCCCCCCCCCCCCCCCCCCCCCCCCCCCCCCCCCCCCCCCCCCCCCCCCCCCCCCCCCCCCCCCCCCCCCCCCCCCCCCCCCCCCCCCCCCCCCCCCCCCCCCCCCCCCCCCCCCCCCCCCCCCCCCCCCCCCCCCCCCCCCCCCCCCCCCCCCCCCCCCCCCCCCCCCCCCCCCCCCCCCCCCCCCCCCCCCCCCCCCCCCCCCCCCCCCCCCCCCCCCCCCCCCCCCCCCCCCCCCCCCCCCCCCCCCCCCCCCCCCCCCCCCCCCCCCCCCCCCCCCCCCCCCCCCCCCCCCCCCCCCCCCCCCCCCCCCCCCCCCCCCCCCCCCCCCCCCCCCCCCCCCCCCCCCCCCCCCCCCCCCCCCCCCCCCCCCCCCCCCCCCCCCCCCCCCCCCCCCCCCCCCCCCCCCCCCCCCCCCCCCCCCCCCCCCCCCCCCCCCCCCCCCCCCCCCCCCCCCCCCCCCCCCCCCCCCCCCCCCCCCCCCCCCCCCCCCCCCCCCCCCCCCCCCCCCCCCCCCCCCCCCCCCCCCCCCCCCCCCCCCCCCCCCCCCCCCCCCCCCCCCCCCCCCCCCCCCCCCCCCCCCCCCCCCCCCCCCCCCCCCCCCCCCCCCCCCCCCCCCCCCCCCCCCCCCCCCCCCCCCCCCCCCCCCCCCCCCCCCCCCCCCCCCCCCCCCCCCCCCCCCCCCCCCCCCCCCCCCCCCCCCCCCCCCCCCCCCCCCCCCCCCCCCCCCCCCCCCCCCCCCCCCCCCCCCCCCCCCCCCCCCCCCCCCCCCCCCCCCCCCCCCCCCCCCCCCCCCCCCCCCCCCCCCCCCCCCCCCCCCCCCCCCCCCCCCCCCCCCCCCCCCCCCCCCCCCCCCCCCCCCCCCCCCCCCCCCCCCCCCCCCCCCCCCCCCCCCCCCCCCCCCCCCCCCCCCCCCCCCCCCCCCCCCCCCCCCCCCCCCCCCCCCCCCCCCCCCCCCCCCCCCCCCCCCCCCCCCCCCCCCCCCCCCCCCCCCCCCCCCCCCCCCCCCCCCCCCCCCCCCCCCCCCCCCCCCCCCCCCCCCCCCCCCCCCCCCCCCCCCCCCCCCCCCCCCCCCCCCCCCCCCCCCCCCCCCCCCCCCCCCCCCCCCCCCCCCCCCCCCCCCCCCCCCCCCCCCCCCCCCCCCCCCCCCCCCCCCCCCCCCCCCCCCCCCCCCCCCCCCCCCCCCCCCCCCCCCCCCCCCCCCCCCCCCCCCCCCCCCCCCCCCCCCCCCCCCCCCCCCCCCCCCCCCCCCCCCCCCCCCCCCCCCCCCCCCCCCCCCCCCCCCCCCCCCCCCCCCCCCCCCCCCCCCCCCCCCCCCCCCCCCCCCCCCCCCCCCCCCCCCCCCCCCCCCCCCCCCCCCCCCCCCCCCCCCCCCCCCCCCCCCCCCCCCCCCCCCCCCCCCCCCCCCCCCCCCCCCCCCCCCCCCCCCCCCCCCCCCCCCCCCCCCCCCCCCCCCCCCCCCCCCCCCCCCCCCCCCCCCCCCCCCCCCCCCCCCCCCCCCCCCCCCCCCCCCCCCCCCCCCCCCCCCCCCCCCCCCCCCCCCCCCCCCCCCCCCCCCCCCCCCCCCCCCCCCCCCCCCCCCCCCCCCCCCCCCCCCCCCCCCCCCCCCCCCCCCCCCCCCCCCCCCCCCCCCCCCCCCCCCCCCCCCCCCCCCCCCCCCCCCCCCCCCCCCCCCCCCCCCCCCCCCCCCCCCCCCCCCCCCCCCCCCCCCCCCCCCCCCCCCCCCCCCCCCCCCCCCCCCCCCCCCCCCCCCCCCCCCCCCCCCCCCCCCCCCCCCCCCCCCCCCCCCCCCCCCCCCCCCCCCCCCCCCCCCCCCCCCCCCCCCCCCCCCACCCCCCCCCCCCCCCCCCCCCCCCCCCCCCCCCCCCCCCCCCCCCCCCCCCCCCCCCCCCCCCCCCCCCCCCCCCCCCCCCCCCCCCCCCCCCCCCCCCCCCCCCCCCCCCCCCCCCCCCCCCCCCCCCCCCCCCCCCCCCCCCCCCCCCCCCCCCCCCCCCCCCCCCCCCCCCCCCCCCCCCCCCCCCCCCCCCCCCCCCCCCCCCCCCCCCCCCCCCCCCCCCCCCCCCCCCCCCCCCCCCCCCCCCCCCCCCCCCCCCCCCCCCCCCCCCCCCCCCCCCCCCCCCCCCCCCCCCCCCCCCCCCCCCCCCCCCCCCCCCCCCCCCCCCCCCCCCCCCCCCCCCCCCCCCCCCCCCCCCCCCCCCCCCCCCCCCCCCCCCCCCCCCCCCCCCCCCCCCCCCCCCCCCCCCCCCCCCCCCCCCCCCCCCCCCCCCCCCCCCCCCCCCCCCCCCCCCCCCCCCCCCCCCCCCCCCCCCCCCCCCCCCCCCCCCCCCCCCCCCCCCCCCCCCCCCCCCCCCCCCCCCCCCCCCCCCCCCCCCCCCCCCCCCCCCCCCCCCCCCCCCCCCCCCCCCCCCCCCCCCCCCCCCCCCCCCCCCCCCCCCCCCCCCCCCCCCCCCCCCCCCCCCCCCCCCCCCCCCCCCCCCCCCCCCCCCCCCCCCCCCCCCCCCCCCCCCCCCCCCCCCCCCCCCCCCCCCCCCCCCCCCCCCCCCCCCCCCCCCCCCCCCCCCCCCCCCCCCCCCCCCCCCCCCCCCCCCCCCCCCCCCCCCCCCCCCCCCCCCCCCCCCCCCCCCCCCCCCCCCCCCCCCCCCCCCCCCCCCCCCCCCCCCCCCCCCCCCCCCCCCCCCCCCCCCCCCCCCCCCCCCCCCCCCCCCCCCCCCCCCCCCCCCCCCCCCCCCCCCCCCCCCCCCCCCCCCCCCCCCCCCCCCCCCCCCCCCCCCCCCCCCCCCCCCCCCCCCCCCCCCCCCCCCCCCCCCCCCCCCCCCCCCCCCCCCCCCCCCCCCCCCCCCCCCCCCCCCCCCCCCCCCCCCCCCCCCCCCCCCCCCCCCCCCCCCCCCCCCCCCCCCCCCCCCCCCCCCCCCCCCCCCCCCCCCCCCCCCCCCCCCCCCCCCCCCCCCCCCCCCCCCCCCCCCCCCCCCCCCCCCCCCCCCCCCCCCCCCCCCCCCCCCCCCCCCCCCCCCCCCCCCCCCCCCCCCCCCCCCCCCCCCCCCCCCCCCCCCCCCCCCCCCCCCCCCCCCCCCCCCCCCCCCCCCCCCCCCCCCCCCCCCCCCCCCCCCCCCCCCCCCCCCCCCCCCCCCCCCCCCCCCCCCCCCCCCCCCCCCCCCCCCCCCCCCCCCCCCCCCCCCCCCCCCCCCCCCCCCCCCCCCCCCCCCCCCCCCCCCCCCCCCCCCCCCCCCCCCCCCCCCCCCCCCCCCCCCCCCCCCCCCCCCCCCCCCCCCCCCCCCCCCCCCCCCCCCCCCCCCCCCCCCCCCCCCCCCCCCCCCCCCCCCCCCCCCCCCCCCCCCCCCCCCCCCCCCCCCCCCCCCCCCCCCCCCCCCCCCCCCCCCCCCCCCCCCCCCCCCCCCCCCCCCCCCCCCCCCCCCCCCCCCCCCCCCCCCCCCCCCCCCCCCCCCCCCCCCCCCCCCCCCCCCCCCCCCCCCCCCCCCCCCCCCCCCCCCCCCCCCCCCCCCCCCCCCCCCCCCCCCCCCCCCCCCCCCCCCCCCCCCCCCCCCCCCCCCCCCCCCCCCCCCCCCCCCCCCCCCCCCCCCCCCCCCCCCCCCCCCCCCCCCCCCCCCCCCCCCCCCCCCCCCCCCCCCCCCCCCCCCCCCCCCCCCCCCCCCCCCCCCCCCCCCCCCCCCCCCCCCCCCCCCCCCCCCCCCCCCCCCCCCCCCCCCCCCCCCCCCCCCCCCCCCCCCCCCCCCCCCCCCCCCCCCCCCCCCCCCCCCCCCCCCCCCCCCCCCCCCCCCCCCCCCCCCCCCCCCCCCCCCCCCCCCCCCCCCCCCCCCCCCCCCCCCCCCCCCCCCCCCCCCCCCCCCCCCCCCCCCCCCCCCCCCCCCCCCCCCCCCCCCCCCCCCCCCCCCCCCCCCCCCCCCCCCCCCCCCCCCCCCCCCCCCCCCCCCCCCCCCCCCCCCCCCCCCCCCCCCCCCCCCCCCCCCCCCCCCCCCCCCCCCCCCCCCCCCCCCCCCCCCCCCCCCCCCCCCCCCCCCCCCCCCCCCCCCCCCCCCCCCCCCCCCCCCCCCCCCCCCCCCCCCCCCCCCCCCCCCCCCCCCCCCCCCCCCCCCCCCCCCCCCCCCCCCCCCCCCCCCCCCCCCCCCCCCCCCCCCCCCCCCCCCCCCCCCCCCCCCCCCCCCCCCCCCCCCCCCCCCCCCCCCCCCCCCCCCCCCCCCCCCCCCCCCCCCCCCCCCCCCCCCCCCCCCCCCCCCCCCCCCCCCCCCCCCCCCCCCCCCCCCCCCCCCCCCCCCCCCCCCCCCCCCCCCCCCCCCCCCCCCCCCCCCCCCCCCCCCCCCCCCCCCCACCCCCCCAAAAAAAAAAAAAAAAAAAAAAAAAAAAAAAAAAAAAAAAAAAAAAAAAAAAAAAAAAAAAAAAAAAAAAAAAAAAAAAAAAAAAAAAAAAAAAAAAAAAAAAAAAAAAAAAAAAAAAAAAAAAAAAAAAAAAAAAAAAAAAAAAAAAAAAAAAAAAAAAAAAAAAAAAAAAAAAAAAAAAAAAAAAAAAAAAAAAAAAAAAAAAAAAAAAAAAAAAAAAAAAAAAAAAAAAAAAAAAAAAAAAAAAAAAAAAAAAAAAAAAAAAAAAAAAAAAAAAAAAAAAAAAAAAAAAAAAAAAAAAAAAAAAAAAAAAAAAAAAAAAAAAAAAAAAAAAAAAAAAAAAAAAAAAAAAAAAAAAAAAAAAAAAAAAAAAAAAAAAAAAAAAAAAAAAAAAAAAAAAAAAAAAAAAAAAAAAAAAAAAAAAAAAAAAAAAAAAAAAAAAAAAAAAAAAAAAAAAAAAAAAAAAAAAAAAAAAAAAAAAAAAAAAAAAAAAAAAAAAAAAAAAAAAAAAAAAAAAAAAAAAAAAAAAAAAAAAAAAAAAAAAAAAAAAAAAAAAAAAAAAAAAAAAAAAAAAAAAAAAAAAAAAAAAAAAAAAAAAAAAAAAAAAAAAAAAAAAAAAAAAAAAAAAAAAAAAAAAAAAAAAAAAAAAAAAAAAAAAAAAAAAAAAAAAAAAAAAAAAAAAAAAAAAAAAAAAAAAAAAAAAAAAAAAAAAAAAAAAAAAAAAAAAAAAAAAAAAAAAAAAAAAAAAAAAAAAAAAAAAAAAAAAAAAAAAAAAAAAAAAAAAAAAAAAAAAAAAAAAAAAAAAAAAAAAAAAAAAAAAAAAAAAAAAAAAAAAAAAAAAAAAAAAAAAAAAAAAAAAAAAAAAAAAAAAAAAAAAAAAAAAAAAAAAAAAAAAAAAAAAAAAAAAAAAAAAAAAAAAAAAAAAAAAAAAAAAAAAAAAAAAAAAAAAAAAAAAAAAAAAAAAAAAAAAAAAAAAAAAAAAAAAAAAAAAAAAAAAAAAAAAAAAAAAAAAAAAAAAAAAAAAAAAAAAAAAAAAAAAAAAAAAAAAAAAAAAAAAAAAAAAAAAAAAAAAAAAAAAAAAAAAAAAAAAAAAAAAAAAAAAAAAAAAAAAAAAAAAAAAAAAAAAAAAAAAAAAAAAAAAAAAAAAAAAAAAAAAAAAAAAAAAAAAAAAAAAAAAAAAAAAAAAAAAAAAAAAAAAAAAAAAAAAAAAAAAAAAAAAAAAAAAAAAAAAAAAAAAAAAAA
>JAJLRB010000346.1:55000-61248 GCA_020976825.1 Odocoileus hemionus
ACTGTGTTTGACCCCATCACACCACCAGTAAGAGATCACCGTGCAAATGTATGCCATCAGATGCAACTACTACACAAGACATCAAATCCATCACTCTACTGACAACTGAATCCTCAGTTATATATGACATTACATGGCGCTGTATTCATGACAATTACACAATGCATCTACATACAATTATGACCATTTACATCTATTGTGCAAGATAATCACAGACCACTATATAGGGGTTGACATATCATACATATACACTGACCCTAACTATGAACATCATCACCCTCGAATAAAAACTATACCTTTACGACCTATCTACAATATAAAGATGGGCATCACAAACCCAGAACTGTTATAAGAGCAGAACACAACACCCTAAGTGATACATTCCCACACCATAACAAACCAACCAGATCTGATCAACACACCCCCACCCACTTAATCGGTGTCTCATCTAAAACAGCAACCGTGACATCAAATTGTAATAAAATGGAAACCCCCAGTGGTATGTATGAACATCACCTCACACTACTGATCAGTATGCAAATCACATGTATCTCAACCCTAAGACATCACACCCATTTTATTTTAAGACCGACCAATCACACCACAACTTAAAAATCTTAGGACCAATCACGTCCACTATAATCTAACACACACCACATCAACTGGAATCTTTGTCGTCAACAACTCAGCACCCTATTGCATTGAGATCAAAAAAAACCAAAAAAAACCAATTTATATATCGAAAATAACATCCAGTATAAAACCTGTAGACATCCTAGCACTATATTTAGACATCACACACAACTCTGTTAACAACAACAACAAACCCCTCAGTGTGGCGTGAGCACCAACAACTTTTTCGACATCTGTATGATAATTATTTTGCAAACTGTAGACATGGCATCACGCCTCTTTATAACAGCAAACCACAGTATTGATGATGTCACACCCACTACAACTGACGTCACACCCCACTAATAATGAGATCAGCCAGCCACTTGTATCTTTGCCATCAAAGACCTTTCCACTGATATCACTCCCAATTTTTATGTACATCACACCCACTATATGTGTGACATCATTGCACTCTATAACATCACATCTGACTCCTTAAGTCCTTCACACAACTCAACATATGAATCACAGCTTCCATATATGAAGAACACATCCAGTATGTAGGGCAATACATACCCTATACATGTACAACACAGCAAATAATCTGTGTCTCACACCTGACAGAACCGACCACGTCCACACTACTCCTTGTAATTACATCACACATGGCGTATGTTTAGTCATTTTTGCACTGTGAAGACATCACATCCTCACCGTTAAATTACACATAAAAACCACCATGTTCTAGGCAGCATGTCACGCAACACTATATAGACATCATATCCAAGTATCATTGCATCACATCCACTGTATTGATGATATCACAACTAGTGAATCTATGAGATCTCATCCGCTATATATGATGACATCGTATCCATTGTATACAATACATATTCACTAGTTTTGTTACCTCACAACCACTGTATCTGTGTCTCACACCCACTCTTTCCATCTTATCACACCCTTTGTATGTATGACATCACACCCCTGTTTGCGTACCATCATAAACACTATTTAAGGCATCACGTCCACATTTTATGATATGACACCACATTATTTATACATCGTCCACTGTACTTATGAATCCTAAATATTCTGACATTGCATCCACTGTATCTGTGTCACACAAAAACCCTCAATGATGACCCCAGACCAACTGTAAGATACCCCTCCCCACCCATTTTAGTATGACACTTGGACTATAAAAACTTGCACCACTCT
This sequence comes from Odocoileus hemionus, assembly GCA_020976825.1. Classification (NCBI taxonomy): domain Eukaryota; kingdom Metazoa; phylum Chordata; class Mammalia; order Artiodactyla; family Cervidae; genus Odocoileus; species Odocoileus hemionus. The sequence goes on from JAJLRB010000346.1 coordinate 56,837, forward strand.
TTTGACTTCAAAACCTTTTCATCTCCATTACCTCCATGAAATTTGTGGATCACAAACACTATAGAGAGATCACACACATACAACAAAATGTTAAATCTGCTCTCTCCCCTTTTACTGAACTACATCCACTGTATGCTTTTCCCAAAAAACCCCCTGTATCAATATACAACCCCTTTTTCTGAATATCACACACACTCTATGAATACGAACTTTCAGGATTGCATGACTAAACTCTTTTTGACTCACAGCCCCCAATGATGAATCACAGCTAGACATTTTAAGACATCATATGCAATAATTGATACACACATACGCTTTCAGAAAAGCAAAGTTTACAATGACACTCACACACTATATTTTTACCTCACAGTCCCCCTTTTTGTGCATAAAAAGATGACACAACCCCTGGTTTTCGATGTACCTCTGTTTCGGACATCAAAAAAGTATTAATCATGACAGGGGGACCATATGAATCATAACATTCTAAAGACACACATTCACACTTTATGATATCAAAGATCTATTGGACTCACAAACCGCATTAAATCAGATCCCCCCATATGAAACCCCCACTCCCGGTTTAGACATCTCTTCCCTAACGGACATAGAGCAACTCCACTGTCCCATCACTCCACTTGGGGTTTTAAAATTTAACCACTATTTTGACAGAAAAACACCGTGTAAAAGTACAACCCCTATCTGACAGCATAAACCCCTAATCTGCTCAGGTGATGAAACCCCCCCATCAATGATATAACAACACTGTATGTAGGCACCACACTACTTATTATCGAAAATATGCAGATATATCCAACACACCCCCGCTGAGTGACTAAATTCACTCTATTGTGACACAAATCTTTTTTTTCTCACTATACCCTTTTAACTCAGCAAATCCACCTTCCCGTGTCATCACACACCCGTTTTTTTTATCAATAACCCCCATTGTATTTGAAAACCACGCCACAATGTTATGACTTTATGAACACATAACAAACATCCCTTGTATGATATTACCCACTCTAGACATCACAAAAACCCCCTTTCTCATTCATTTAACCAGTATATCTGACATCGCATCCCCCCTACCTGGGCATTATGAGTTATTGATTATCCACCCCAGCATTGTTGATTCAAACCCACTTATGTATGACTCCTGTGATTTTTGTGACCTCCCCACTCTTTTTGACATCACAAGTTTATTCATGGGAACACATCAATCGTTTTCAGACCACACCAAATGTATATGACTCACATACACTCACTTTGAAATCACAGCCCCTGTAATTATACAAGACCCTACTAACTTTTAAAAACTTTCAGTAAAAAAAAACATCGCATTGCTAATGAAGGGAACACACACTGTATCCGATGTCATGGGACATACTACCTTTAGGACATCATATCCACTAATACTTATCAAACACTGTTTAGACTACACAACTCTATTCTTCTTGAAACCGTTCTAACTGCCACACACCCCTTATGTCATCACCCCACTTTTTCGACGCCATCACCCAAATTTGAAATACAGGGGGGCAAAAGTATCCATCAAATTTCATTTTCCATGACTCATACCACATCTATGACAACAATCCTCAGTATTTAACATCACATCCCGTATTCATGAACATACAGCTTACATTGTATGACTTTATCTCGTGTTGATATCACAGTCACATATAGGGGGACAAAAATAAATGACTCTATCTATGACACACACACTTACCCTTTTGACTTTTTTTCTTAATGGCATCACACACAGTTTTTGGGGAAAGAACCTTGTGTACTTCACAGACAAATCTGATTCCCCACCCCAGAACTGTGTTTTACGAAATGTATCATTTTATCAAACCCAGTGTATGTAGCACACCCCACTATATGTATGAAATCATAGTAAAACCTATACATCACATCCACTCTTTAACATCACCCACTTTATTTATGACATCACGTCCACTATATCGACCTCCCATCAACTGGATCTTGTCGACATCCAGTTATGATGATATCACAACCCAAAATATAATGATATCACATCCAGTATATTTTGACATCCTTACTATATTTATACTCACACCCCGTCGTATAAAATCACAAACCCTGGTTGCTGACACCAACCCCTCGGGCCCCTTGTAATACATTGGGACGTAGATGGATCAATCCCCTTTAAAAAACAAACCACTATTAAGATTTTACGCCCCATCAACATGACGTCACACCACTATATGAGACGCCAAAACACTGTACTTTTCCATCAAAAAACCCCCCCTGATATCACGCCAAATTTTTGTAACATCACACCCACATATGTGTGAATCAGTTTTTCAATCTAAACATCACACTACCCTGAAATCTTCACACATGTACTTATGACCACAACTCTATTTGAAACCACTCCATATGTAGGGCAAAAAACCCTATCATGACATCCGAAATAATTGTTCACACCCGACTATACCACGGCACACCTCTCCTTGTATGACATCACACTTGGTATGGTAGCATTTTGCACTGTGGAAGACAAAAACATCCCACGTTCAAACAAACACCATTTCTAAGGGATCACGCCACTTTTTTTGACATCATATCCACAGTACATTTTCACACATCCACTGTATTGTGATTCAAACATGTATCTTGAATCTCATCCGATTTGAGACATCTATCCATTGTATACAATAATTTTTAATAGTTTTTGTTAACCCAAAAACACGTACTGTGTCTCCACCCCTCTTTTCCCTCTTATCCACCCCTTTTTTTGTATGACTCCACCCCCGTTTGGTACCATATAAACACTTTTAAGGCATCACGTCCCATTTTATGATATCACCACATTTTTAGACTCGCTCCACTTACTCATGACATCCCCAAATATATTGCAGCATCCCCTGTTTGGTCATCACAACCACTCTAATATACCCCGACAACTAGTATACCATCACACCCATTTTTGTATGACACTTTGGACAACAAAACTTTGCATCCCTCTTTATGACTTTTAAACCATTGCAGCTCGCTTACCTCCATGAATTTGTGGGATCCAAACACTATAGTGGATCACAACCCTGACAAACAAAGTTTACTGCCATTTCCCCCTTTTATCTGAGACTACATCCCCTTATGTTTTCCGAAAACCAGTTATCAAAGAACCCCCACCCATTCTTGGAGATATCACACACTCTATGAAGACAGCACTTTTTAGGGTGAATGACATGACTAAATCTTTTTGACACCCAAACCCCAAAGTATGACATCAAGCTGTAATTTTGACTATATGCAATATATTGATAACACATACTGTTTCTAAAAGCAACTCTACACATGACTCTTTACCAAATTATTTGACTCACATCACCGTATTTGTGGATAACACGTGACACACCGTGTGTAACGATGTACCCCTGTTTTGATGACATCAAAAAAGTTGTAAGTCATGCAGGGCACCAAACATCAACACATTTACATGACATCAATTCAACGTTTGATATCAAGATCGTATTAGGACATCCAAAAACTCATTTATGAATCAATCCCCTCCATTGCTCACATCCCCGGTTTATACCTTTATTTCCTATATCTGACATCAAGCAACCACTGCCCCTCAATCCACTTGGGTTCTGATTTTATCCATATATTTGAAGAACACACGTGAAAGAGATACAACCCCTCTATCTGACAGCATAAAATCCATAATCTCATCGGTTTTTGACACCCCCCCCTTTTCAATGATATAACACACCCTTTGAGGACACCACACTACTAATGATCGAACAATATCAGTATATATGCCATCACACCCCGCTGATGACTAAATTCACTCTTTTGACATCAAATCTTCTTTTTCTCACTCATACCCTTTATATCTGCAGCAAATCCCTCACCCGTGTCATCACACCAGATTAGATCATAAACCCCCTTTTATTATATACCACACCACAAATTTTATGACATTTATGAATACATATGACAAAAACACCCACTTTGTAGAATCACACCACTCTATAAAATCAACCCACTTTCTATTCATCAACCCCATATATTACATCTCACCCCGTACCGGGCATTATGAGTTTTTGATTATACCACCCAGCATTGTTGATATCAAACCCCTTTTTAGACATCCGTGATTAATTTTTGACCTAACAACCTTTAGACTCACAATCTGTATTCATGGGAAAACATGCAACTTTCATGACACCCCCACCAAGTTTTGACATCCATCACTCTACTTTTGACATCCGGCCATGTAATTATACAAGACACCTACTAAACTTTAACAATTCCCAGTAAAAATAACATGCACTTGCTTATAAGGGGGAAAACACATGTATCGATTTTATGGCACATACTACCTTTTGGACCCCATATCCACTATATACGTTTCAAAAAACTTGTTTTATAAAAAACCA
>JAJLRB010000347.1:0-10000 GCA_020976825.1 Odocoileus hemionus
GCCAGGGAATCAGCTCTCATCTCGAGGCAATTTGGGGTACACGGAGCATTCTCGAGGTGCTCTGCTGAACTTGGTATTCCTCTAGACTTGGCACGTTGTTCTCGGGGAACCTCTGGAGTTGCCTAAATGGGAGTCAAGCCTCACGTGTTTGATGGGAATGGGGGATGGCTCTGGAGTCAATGCAGGGGAAGCGGGCCTCATCTCGAGTTGATTTGGGGTACATGGAGCTCCTTCGCGATGCTGCTGTGTGACCTCAGGTCCCCTCTCTATACTTGTGACAGTGTTTTTGCGGATTGTCTCGAGATCCATCAAGCAAGTCGAGGCTCCTGACATGTTTCATGGGCCTCACGCAATTGCACTGCATGCAGTGCAGGGGAATCGGGCCTCATCTCGCTTGGAAGCGGAAAGTCTCATTGTTTTTCTCGAGAGTTGCGGCGGAGACCTGGGGTACATTCTCGAGTTAGGGCGGGGATGGCCCTTCAACCAGCGTGTTTGTTCAGCGAAGTCAGGTCTCCTCTCGAGTTACGAGGGACACCTCAGGAATCTCTTCGAGGGTTGGCAGGGCAAAAGGGACGCTTCTCGAGATGAGGTGGGAGACCCAGGTGCGCTTTCCAGTAGCCACAGGGATACTGGGATTTCTGTCAATGTTCAAGAGGAATCAGGCACCGTCACCTTTTGAAGCAGTGAGCTCTGTGTGCCTCTCGATGTGTCAGAGGCATGTGAGGCATTCCGTCGAAAGGAGTCGGGCATCTAGGTCTTTCTGTAGGGACTCCACAGGGGATGCAGACATCCCTTGACCTTGTGAGATGAAAGATGAGCCTGTATTCAACCAAATGCAAGGAAACCCGGCCTCCTTTCGAGTCAGGGCTTCTAGTTGTATATGCCACTTGCGGAAGCAAACTCAGGGCCCCTCCCTCATATCTACTGCTGAGAGAAGCCTCCTCTTGAAGGGCTTGTGGTATGTCGGCCTACGTCTTGAGTCTAAGCCAGGGAATCACCTCTCATCTCTGGGCAATTTGGAGTACACGGGGCATTCCTCAAGGTGCTCTGCTGAACTTGGTATTCCTCTAGACTTGGCACGTTGTTCTGGGGAAACGTCTGGAGTTGCCTAAAGGGAGTCAAGCCACTGGTCGTGCTTGATGCGGAACGGGAGATGGCTCTGGAGTCAATGCAGGGGAAGCAGGCCTCATCTCGTGTTGATTTGGGGTACATGGAGCCCCTTCGCGATGCTGGTGTGACCTCAGGCCCGTCTCAACTTCTCACAGTGTTCTTGCGGATTGTCTGGAGATCTATCAAGCAAGTCGAGGCTCCTGACATGTTTCATGGGGCTCACGAATTGCTCTGCATGCAGTGCAGGGGAATCGGTTCTCATCTCGCTTGGATGGGGAAGTCTCATGGTTTTTCTCGAGTTGCGACGGGGACCTGGGGTACATTCTCGAGTTAGGGCGGGGATGGCCCTTCAACCCTCGTGTTTATTCAGCGAAGTCAGGACTCCTCTCGAGTTACGAGGGTCACCTGAGGAATCTCTTCGAGGATTGGCAGGGCAAAATGGATGCTTCTCGAGGTGAGGCGGGAGACCCAGGGGCGCTTTCCAGTAGCCACAGGGATACTGGGATCTCTGTCAATGTTCAAGAGGAATCAGGCACCTTCACCTTTGGAAGCAGTGAGTTCTGCGTGCCTCTCTATGTGTTAGAGGCTTGTGAGGCATTCCGTCGAAAGGAGTCGGGGACCTAGGGCTTTCTCTAGGGACTCCACAGTGGAAGCAGACATCCCTTCACCTTGTGAGATGAAAGATGAGCCTGTATTGAAGCCACTGCAAGGAAACCCTGCCTCCTTTCGATTCAGGGATTGTCGGTGTATATGCCACTTGAAGAAGGAGCAAACTCAGGGCCCCTCCCTCATACCTACTGCTGAGAGAACCCTCCTCATCAGGGGCTTGTGAAAAGTTGGCCTACGTCTTGAGTCTAAGCCAGAGAGTCAGCTCTCATCTCGAGGCACTTTGGGGTATACGGAGCATTCCTCGAGGTACTCTGCTGAACTTGGTATTCCTCTAGACTTGGCATGTTGTTCTGGGGGAACCTCTGGAGTTGCCTAAAGGGAGTCAAGCCACTGTTCGTGTTTGAATGGGAACGGGGGATGGCTCTGGAGTCAAAGAAAGGAAAGCAGGCTTCATCTCGATTTGATTTGGGGTACATTGAGCCCCTTCGCGATGCTGGTGTGACCTCAGCCCGTCTCTACTTCTCACAGTGTTGTTGTGTATTTTCTCGAGATCCATCAAGCAAGTCGAGGCTCCTGACATGTTTCATGGGGCTCACGGAATTACTCTGCATGACGTGCAGGGGAATCGGTTCTCATCTCGCTTGGAGGGGGAAGTCTCATGGTTTTTCTCGAGTGGCGGCGGGGAAATGGGGTACATTCTCGAGTTACGGCGGGGTGGCCCTTCAACCCTCGTGTTTATTCAGTGACGTCAGGACTCCTGTCGAGTTACGAGGGACACCTCAGGAATCTCTTCGAGTCTTGGCAGAGCAAAATGGACGCTTCTCGAGGTGAGGTGGGAGACCTTAGGGCCCTTTCCAGTAGCCACACGGATACTGGGATTCCTGTAAATGTTCACGAGGAGTCAGGCACCATCACCTTTTGAAGCAGTGAGCTCTGCGTGCCTTTCGCGTTGTCAGAGTCATGTGAGACATTCCGTCATAAGGATTCGGGGACCTAGGGCTTTCTCTAGGGACTCCACAGTGGATGCAGACATCCCTTCACCTTGTGAGATGAAAGATGAGCCTGTATTCAAGCCACTGCATTTAAACCCGGCCTCCTTTCGAATCAGGGCTTCTCGGTGTATATGCCACTTGAGGCAGCAATTTCAGGGCCCCTTCTTCATACCTACTGCTGAGAGAAGCCTCCTCTTGAGGGGCTTGTGGAATGTTGGCCTACGTCTTGAGTTTAAGCCAGGGAATCAGCTTTCATCTCGAGGCAATTTGGGGTACACGGAGCATTCTGCGTGGTGTTCTGCTGAACTTGGTATTCCTCTAGACTTGGCACGTTGTTCTCGGGGAACCTCTGGAGTTGCCCAAAGGGAGTCAAGCCACTGGTCGTGTTTGATAGGGAATGAGGGATGGCTCTGGAGTCAATGCAGGGGTAGCGGGCCTCATCTCGAGTTGATTTGGGGTACATGGAGCTCCTTCGCGATGCTGCTGTGACCTCAGTGTCCCTCTCTACTTGTGACAGTGTTCTTGTGGATTGTCTCGAGATCCATCAAGCAAGTCGAGGCTCCTGACATGTTTCATGGGCCTCACGCAATTGCACTGCATGCAGTGCAGGGGAATCGGGCCTCATCTCGCTTGGAAGCGGAAGTCTCATTGTTTTTCTCGAGTTGCGGCGGAGACCTGGGGTACATTCTCGAGTTAGGGCGGGGATGGCCCTTCAACCAGCGTGTTTGTTCAGCGAAGTCAGGTCTCCTCTCGAGTTACGAGGGACACCTCAGGAATCTCTTCGAGGGTTGGCAGGGCAAAAGGGACGCTTCTCGAGATGAGGTGGGAGACCCAGGTGCGCTTTCCAGTAGCCACAGGGATACTGGGATTTCTGTCAATGTTCAAGAGGAATCAGGCACCGTCACCTTTTGAAGCAGTGAGCTCTGTGTGCCTCTCGATGTGTCAGAGGCATGTGAGGCATTCCGTCGAAAGGAGTCGGGCATCTAGGTCTTTCTGTAGGGACTCCACAGGGGATGCAGACATCCCTTGACCTTGTGAGATGAAAGATGAGCCTGTATTCAACCAAATGCAAGGAAACCCGGCCTCCTTTCGAGTCAGGGCTTCTAGTTGTATATGCCACTTGCGGAAGCAAACTCAGGGCCCCTCCCTCATATCTACTGCTGAGAGAAGCCTCCTCTTGAAGGGCTTGTGGTATGTCGGCCTACGTCTTGAGTCTAAGCCAGGGAATCACCTCTCATCTCTGGGCAATTTGGAGTACACGGGGCATTCCTCAAGGTGCTCTGCTGAACTTGGTATTCCTCTAGACTTGGCACGTTGTTCTGGGGAAACGTCTGGAGTTGCCTAAAGGGAGTCAAGCCACTGGTCGTGCTTGATGCGGAACGGGAGATGGCTCTGGAGTCAATGCAGGGGAAGCAGGCCTCATCTCGTGTTGATTTGGGGTACATGGAGCCCCTTCGCGATGCTGGTGTGACCTCAGGCCCGTCTCAACTTCTCACAGTGTTCTTGCGGATTGTCTGGAGATCTATCAAGCAAGTCGAGGCTCCTGACATGTTTCATGGGGCTCACGAATTGCTCTGCATGCAGTGCAGGGGAATCGGTTCTCATCTCGCTTGGATGGGGAAGTCTCATGGTTTTTCTCGAGTTGCGACGGGGACCTGGGGTACATTCTCGAGTTAGGGCGGGGATGGCCCTTCAACCCTCGTGTTTATTCAGCGAAGTCAGGACTCCTCTCGAGTTACGAGGGTCACCTGAGGAATCTCTTCGAGGATTGGCAGGGCAAAATGGATGCTTCTCGAGGTGAGGCGGGAGACCCAGGGGCGCTTTCCAGTAGCCACAGGGATACTGGGATCTCTGTCAATGTTCAAGAGGAATCAGGCACCTTCACCTTTGGAAGCAGTGAGTTCTGCGTGCCTCTCTATGTGTTAGAGGCTTGTGAGGCATTCCGTCGAAAGGAGTCGGGGACCTAGGGCTTTCTCTAGGGACTCCACAGTGGAAGCAGACATCCCTTCACCTTGTGAGATGAAAGATGAGCCTGTATTGAAGCCACTGCAAGGAAACCCTGCCTCCTTTCGATTCAGGGATTGTCGGTGTATATGCCACTTGAAGGAGCAAACTCAGGGCCCCTCCCTCATACCTACTGCTGAGAGAACCCTCCTCATCAGGGGGGCTTGTGAAAAGTTGGCCTACGTCTTGAGTCTAAGCCAGAGAGTCAGCTCTCTCATCTCGAGGCACTTTGGGGTATACGGAGCATTCCTCGAGGTACTCTGCTGAACTTGGTATTCCTCTAGACTTGGCATGTTGTTCTGGGGGAACCTCTGGAGTTGCCTAAAGGGAGTCAAGCCACTGTTCGTGTTTGAATGGGAACGGGGGATGGCTCTGGAGTCAAAGAAAGGAAAGCAGGCTTCATCTCGATTTGATTTGGGGTACATTGAGCCCCTTCGCGATGCTGGTGTGACCTCAGCCCGTCTCTACTTCTCACAGTGTTGTTGTGTATTTTCTCGAGATCCATCAAGCAAGTCGAGGCTCCTGACATGTTTCATGGGGCTCACGGAATTACTCTGCATGACGTGCAGGGGAATCGGTTCTCATCTCGCTTGGAGGGGGAAGTCTCATGGTTTTTCTCGAGTGGCGGCGGGGAAATGGGGTACATTCTCGAGTTACGGCGGGGTGGCCCTTCAACCCTCGTGTTTATTCAGTGACGTCAGGACTCCTGTCGAGTTACGAGGGACACCTCAGGAATCTCTTCGAGTCTTGGCAGAGCAAAATGGACGCTTCTCGAGGTGAGGTGGGAGACCTTAGGGCCCTTTCCAGTAGCCACACGGATACTGGGATTCCTGTAAATGTTCACGAGGAGTCAGGCACCATCACCTTTTGAAGCAGTGAGCTCTGCGTGCCTTTCGAGTTGTCAGAGTCATGTGAGACATTCCGTCATAAGGATTCGGGGACCTAGGGCTTTCTCTAGGGACTCCACAGTGGATGCAGACATCCCTTCACCTTGTGAGATGAAAGATGAGCCTGTATTCAAGCCACTGCATTTAAACCCGGCCTCCTTTCGAATCAGGGCTTCTCGGTGTATATGCCACTTGAGGCAGCAATTTCAGGGCCCCTTCTTCATACCTACTGCTGAGAGAAGCCTCCTCTTGAGGGGCTTGTGGAATGTTGGCCTACGTCTTGAGTTTAAGCCAGGGAATCAGCTTTCATCTCGAGGCAATTTGGGGTACACGGAGCATTCTGCGTGGTGTTCTGCTGAACTTGGTATTCCTCTAGACTTGGCACGTTGTTCTCGGGGAACCTCTGGAGTTGCCCAAAGGGAGTCAAGCCACTGGTCGTGTTTGATAGGGAATGAGGGATGGCTCTGGAGTCAATGCAGGGGTAGCGGGCCTCATCTCGAGTTGATTTGGGGTACATGGAGCTCCTTCGCGATGCTGCTGTGACCTCAGTGTCCCTCTCTACTTGTGACAGTGTTCTTGTGGATTGTCTCGAGATCCATCAAGCAAGTCGAGGCTCCTGACATGTTTCATGGGCCTCACGCAATTGCACTGCATGCAGTGCAGGGGAATCGGGCCTCATCTCGCTTGGAAGCGGAAGTCTCATTGTTTTTCTCGAGTTGCGGCGGAGACCTGGGGTACATTCTCGAGTTAGGGCGGGGATGGCCCTTCAACCAGCGTGTTTGTTCAGCGAAGTCAGGTCTCCTCTCGAGTTACGAGGGACACCTCAGGAATCTCTTCGAGGGTTGGCAGGGCAAAAGGGACGCTTCTCGAGATGAGGTGGGAGACCCAGGTGCGCTTTCCAGTAGCCACAGGGATACTGGGATTTCTGTCAATGTTCAAGAGGAATCAGGCACCGTCACCTTTTGAAGCAGTGAGCTCTGTGTGCCTCTCGATGTGTCAGAGGCATGTGAGGCATTCCGTCGAAAGGAGTCGGGCATCTAGGTCTTTCTGTAGGGACTCCACAGGGGATGCAGACATCCCTTGACCTTGTGAGATGAAAGATGAGCCTGTATTCAACCAAATGCAAGGAAACCCGGCCTCCTTTCGAGTCAGGGCTTCTAGTTGTATATGCCACTTGCGGAAGCAAACTCAGGGCCCCTCCCTCATATCTACTGCTGAGAGAAGCCTCCTCTTGAAGGGCTTGTGGTATGTCGGCCTACGTCTTGAGTCTAAGCCCAGGGAATCACCTCTCATCTCTGGGCAATTTGGAGTACACGGGGCATTCCTCAAGGTGCTCTGCTGAACTTGGTATTCCTCTAGACTTGGCACGTTGTTCTGGGGAAACGTCTGGAGTTGCCTAAAGGGAGTCAAGCCACTGGTCGTGCTTGATGCGGAACGGGAGATGGCTCTGGAGTCAATGCAGGGGAAGCAGGCCTCATCTCGTGTTGATTTGGGGTACATGGAGCCCCTTCGCGATGCTGGTGTGACCTCAGGCCCGTCTCAACTTCTCACAGTGTTCTTGCGGATTGTCTGGAGATCTATCAAGCAAGTCGAGGCTCCTGACATGTTTCATGGGGCTCACGAATTGCTCTGCATGCAGTGCAGGGGAATCGGTTCTCATCTCGCTTGGATGGGGAAGTCTCATGGTTTTTCTCGAGTTGCGACGGGGACCTGGGGTACATTCTCGAGTTAGGGCGGGGATGGCCCTTCAACCCTCGTGTTTATTCAGCGAAGTCAGGACTCCTCTCGAGTTACGAGGGTCACCTGAGGAATCTCTTCGAGGATTGGCAGGGCAAAATGGATGCTTCTCGAGGTGAGGCGGGAGACCCAGGGGCGCTTTCCAGTAGCCACAGGGATACTGGGATCTCTGTCAATGTTCAAGAGGAATCAGGCACCTTCACCTTTGGAAGCAGTGAGTTCTGCGTGCCTCTCTATGTGTTAGAGGCTTGTGAGGCATTCCGTCGAAAGGAGTCGGGGACCTAGGGCTTTCTCTAGGGACTCCACAGTGGAAGCAGACATCCCTTCACCTTGTGAGATGAAAGATGAGCCTGTATTGAAGCCACTGCAAGGAAACCCTGCCTCCTTTCGATTCAGGGATTGTCGGTGTATATGCCACTTGAAGGAGCAAACTCAGGGCCCCTCCCTCATACCTACTGCTGAGAGAACCCTCCTCATCAGGGGCTTGTGAAAAGTTGGCCTACGTCTTGAGTCTAAGCCAGAGAGTCAGCTCTCATCATCTCGAGGCACTTTGGGGTATACGGAGCATTCCTCGAGGTACTCTGCTGAACTTGGTATTCCTCTAGACTTGGCATGTTGTTCTGGGGGAACCTCTGGAGTTGCCTAAAGGGAGTCAAGCCACTGTTCGTGTTTGAATGGGAACGGGGGATGGCTCTGGAGTCAAAGAAAGGAAAGCAGGCTTCATCTCGATTTGATTTGGGGTACATTGAGCCCCTTCGCGATGCTGGTGTGACCTCAGCCCGTCTCTACTTCTCACAGTGTTGTTGTGTATTTTCTCGAGATCCATCAAGCAAGTCGAGGCTCCTGACATGTTTCATGGGGCTCACGGAATTACTCTGCATGACGTGCAGGGGAATCGGTTCTCATCTCGCTTGGAGGGGGAAGTCTCATGGTTTTTCTCGAGTGGCGGCGGGGAAATGGGGTACATTCTCGAGTTACGGCGGGGTGGCCCTTCAACCCTCGTGTTTATTCAGTGACGTCAGGACTCCTGTCGAGTTACGAGGGACACCTCAGGAATCTCTTCGAGTCTTGGCAGAGCAAAATGGACGCTTCTCGAGGTGAGGTGGGAGACCTTAGGGCCCTTTCCAGTAGCCACACGGATACTGGGATTCCTGTAAATGTTCACGAGGAGTCAGGCACCATCACCTTTTGAAGCAGTGAGCTCTGCGTGCCTTTCGAGTTGTCAGAGTCATGTGAGACATTCCGTCATAAGGATTCGGGGACCTAGGGCTTTCTCTAGGGACTCCACAGTGGATGCAGACATCCCTTCACCTTGTGAGATGAAAGATGAGCCTGTATTCAAGCCACTGCATTTAAACCCGGCCTCCTTTCGAATCAGGGCTTCTCGGTGTATATGCCACTTGAGGCAGCAATTTCAGGGCCCCTTCTTCATACCTACTGCTGAGAGAAGCCTCCTCTTGAGGGGCTTGTGGAATGTTGGCCTACGTCTTGAGTTTAAGCCAGGGAATCAGCTTTCATCTCGAGGCAATTTGGGGTACACGGAGCATTCTGCGTGGTGTTCTGCTGAACTTGGTATTCCTCTAGACTTGGCACGTTGTTCTCGGGGAACCTCTGGAGTTGCCCAAAGGGAGTCAAGCCACTGGTCGTGTTTGATAGGGAATGAGGGATGGCTCTGGAGTCAATGCAGGGGTAGCGGGCCTCATCTCGAGTTGATTTGGGGTACATGGAGCTCCTTCGCGATGCTGCTGTGACCTCAGTGTCCCTCTCTACTTGTGACAGTGTTCTTGTGGATTGTCTCGAGATCCATCAAGCAAGTCGAGGCTCCTGACATGTTTCATGGGCCTCACGCAATTGCACTGCATGCAGTGCAGGGGAATCGGGCCTCATCTCGCTTGGAAGCGGAAGTCTCATTGTTTTTCTCGAGTTGCGGCGGAGACCTGGGGTACATTCTCGAGTTAGGGCGGGGATGGCCCTTCAACCAGCGTGTTTGTTCAGCGAAGTCAGGTCTCCTCTCGAGTTACGAGGGACACCTCAGGAATCTCTTCGAGGGTTGGCAGGGCAAAAGGGACGCTTCTCGAGATGAGGTGGGAGACCCAGGTGCGCTTTCCAGTAGCCACAGGGATACTGGGATTTCTGTCAATGTTCAAGAGGAATCAGGCACCGTCACCTTTTGAAGCAGTGAGCTCTGTGTGCCTCTCGATGTGTCAGAGGCATGTGAGGCATTCCGTCGAAAGGAGTCGGGCATCTAGGTCTTTCTGTAGGGACTCCACAGGGGATGCAGACATCCCTTGACCTTGTGAGATGAAAGATGAGCCTGTATTCAACCAAATGCAAGGAAACCCGGCCTCCTTTCGAGTCAGGGCTTCTAGTTGTATATGCCACTTGCGGAAGCAAACTCAGGGCCCCTCCCTCATATCTACTGCTGAGAGAAGCCTCCTCTTGAAGGGCTTGTGGTATGTCGGCCTACGTCTTGAGTCTAAGCCAGGGAATCACCTCTCATCTCTGGGCAATTTGGAGTACACGGGGCATTCCTCAAGGTGCTCTGCTGAACTTGGTATTCCTCTAGACTTGGCACGTTGTTCTGGGGAAACGTCTGGAGTTGCCTAAAGGGAGTCAAGCCACTGGTCGTGCTTGATGCGGAACGGGAGATGGCTCTGGAGT
>JAJLRB010000347.1:15000-25816 GCA_020976825.1 Odocoileus hemionus
TTTTTTTTTTTTTTTTTTTTTTTTTTTTTTTTTTTTTTTTTTTTTTTTTTTTTTTTTTTTTTTTTTTTTTTTTTTTTTTTTTTTTTTTTTTTTTTTTTTTTTTTTTTTTTTTTTTTTTTTTTTTTTTTTTTTTTTTTTTTTTTTTTTTTTTTTTTTTTTTTTTTTTTTTTTTTTTTTTTTTTTTTTTTTTTTTTTTTTTTTTTTTTTTTTTTTTTTTTTTTTTTTTTTTTTTTTTTTTTTTTTTTTTTTTTTTTTTTTTTTTTTTTTTTTTTTTTTTTTTTTTTTTTTTTTTTTTTTTTTTTTTTTTTTTTTTTTTTTTTTTTTTTTTTTTTTTTTTTTTTTTCTGGGGAGGATTTTGGGGGTTTTCCTTTAAAAGGGAAATCAAAAAGGGCCATGGTTGGGGGGGTTTAAAAAAATTTGGGAAAAGGGGAAAATGGCTCGAAAGGTTTAAGAAAGGGAAACAGGCTTAAAAAAAAACTCAAAAAAATTGTTTGGTGGTAAAAATTGAGCCCTTTTCGGGATGCCTGTTTTAAAAAGGGCCCGGTTTTACTTTACCCGGTTTTTTTTGGATTCGGTCCGGGTCTGAATTCTGGGTCCTTCTTGTGACGTGGGGATGTTCTATTTTTGGGGGGAATTCTGGTTTTCTGGGGGGGGGAAATGGGTACATTTTGGGGGGAACCCTCTTTTTTTCAGTGCGCGGCCTGGGGACACTGGCCGAGTTGCCAAAGGGTTTCAGGGAGGGGGGATTGGGCCTTTCGGGAACCGGTTCGGGAGAAGTTCACGGGAGTGGCCCACCTTTGTAAAGGGCTGGGTTTGCTGTAGGTCGGAACCCAAAGGGGATGGTTTGGTCCGGGGACACCCCCGGGAAAACCTTTTGACTCAACCGGTTTCCCGGTTTGGTGTAATGCCATTAAAGCAAACGGGCCCCTTTTCTTGGAATCCCTTGGGGCTTTATGGGCCTTGATTTGAGGAAGCTTCTTGGGTTGGTAGGGTTTTGCTGGTTGATGATCTCTACTTGGCATTGTTGGGGAACTGGTTGCCAAAGGGAAACTGGGTTTTTGGGAATGGATGCTAGATCGGGGAGGTTCGTTTTGGGAAGGAGCTCTGCATGCGGGCCTCGTGTTTTTGGGGCAGTGCTTGGATTGTCTCGTAAATTCAAGGGGGCCTGAATTTCAGGCTAAATCTGTCTGGGCGGGAATGGCTCCGCTGCGGATCTTGTTTTCTCGTTGGGGGCTGGTTCTTGAGTTGGGGGGATGGCCTTCAAGCGGTTGTTCACTCTTTTCAGAGGGCCCAAAATCTGAGGTTGGGGAAAAGGCGTTCAATGAGTGGGAGCCGGGCGCTTTCAGTAGCCGGGATACGGGTTCTGTCAATGTTAAGGAAAGCACTCACTTTGAAGCGGGTTTGTGCCCTCGTGTGGGCTGTGAGGTTCTCGAAAGGGTGGGCCTAGGCTTCTAGGACTCCACAGGGAGGTCCTTACTTGAGATGAAAGATGGCTGTTTAACAATGCTAGGAAACCGCCTTGGTCAGGTTTGTGTATGCACTTGGGAGCAAACTCAGGGCCCCTCCTATACTTGAGAGAACCCTCTTAGGGTTTGGGTTTGGGTTTTACTAGCCAGGATCACCCCCGGGCATTGGGTAACGGGATTCTCAATTTTTGGGTTTTTCTTTTTGGGCGGTTGGGGAAGGTAGAGTTGTAAGGGACGAGGCTCTGGGGGAAGGGAGAGGCTGGTATGGGGAAGCCCCCGTTTTTGGGGGGGAACCTTCCATGTGGTGTGTCCCGTCATCCACGTCTGGTTTCTGGGTTAAGAATCTCTGCATGTTCAGGGTCGTTCTGTGAGGGGGTTGGTTTTCTCTCGGGGGGAAGAATGGTTTTCTCGGTTGGCGGGGCCCACTCGGGTTGGGGGTGCTTCACCTCTTTTTCAGGAATGGACCTTCGAGTTCGAGGTACCTAGGCCTTTCAGAGGGGAATGGGTTCTGAGTCGGGAGGGGCCGCTTTAGTAGCCAGGTCTGGTTGTCAAGTCAGGGAAGCTTATTGGACGGGGTTCTGGGCCCTGTGGGGTTTCTTGGAAAGGAGGGGGATGGGGTTTTAGGCTCCTGGGGCCCCTTACCTTGGGAAAAAGGGCCCCTTTAACCTGAGAACCCCTCTTGAGGGGTTGGTTATGTTAAGAGAATCGGGTCCCTTTGGGAGAACTCTCGGGGTTGAATGGTATTTCTAAGGGAGTGTTCTTCGGGACTTGGGTTTAAGGAGTTCCCAGGTTTGGATGGATCTCTGATTCATTTTGGGGCCTCTGGATTGTAAGGAGTCCCTTTGGTTTGGGAAAGGGTCTCTGGAAAAAGGGGAAGGGAATCCTTTGAGGGGTACTTAGCCTCGCATTTGCTCACCCGGGCCTCTCACGTTTTGGGATTTCGCCCAAGCGGTGAGGTGAATGCTGGGTGGAATTATTGTGGTGCAGGGGTGGGTTTATTCGTTAGGGGATTGGTTTTGTGGCGGGGAGGAAAAAAAAAAAAAAAAAAAAAAAAAAAAAAAAAAAAAAAAAAAAAAAAAAAAAAAAAAAAAAAAAAAAAAAAAAAAAAAAAAAAAAAAAAAAAAAAAAAAAAAAAAAAAAAAAAAAAAAAAAAAAAAAAAAAAAAAAAAAAAAAAAAAAAAAAAAAAAAAAAAAAAAAAAAAAAAAAAAAAAAAAAAAAAAAAAAAAAAAAAAAAAAAAAAAAAAAAAAAAAAAAAAAAAAAAAAAAAAAAAAAAAAAAAAAAAAAAAAAAAAAAAAAAAAAAAAAAAAAAAAAAAAAAAAAAAAAAAAAAAAAAAAAAAAAAAAAAAAAAAAAAAAAAAAAAAAAAAAAAAAAAAAAAAAAAAAAAAAAAAAAAAAAAAAAAAAAAAAAAAAAAAAAAAAAAAAAAAAAAAAAAAAAAAAAAAAAAAAAAAAAAAAAAAAAAAAAAAAAAAAAAAAAAAAAAAAAAAAAAAAAAAAAAAAAAAAAAAAAAAAAAAAAAAAAAAAAAAAAAAAAAAAAAAAAAAAAAAAAAAAAAAAAAAAAAAAAAAAAAAAAAAAAAAAAAAAAAAAAAAAAAAAAAAAAAAAAAAAAAAAAAAAAAAAAAAAAAAAAAAAAAAAAAAAAAAAAAAAAAAAAAAAAAAAAAAAAAAAAAAAAAAAAAAAAAAAAAAAAAAAAAAAAAAAAAAAAAAAAAAAAAAAAAAAAAAAAAAAAAAAAAAAAAAAAAAAAAAAAAAAAAAAAAAAAAAAAAAAAAAAAAAAAAAAAAAAAAAAAAAAAAAAAAAAAAAAAAAAAAAAAAAAAAAAAAAAAAAAAAAAAAAAAAAAAAAAAAAAAAAAAAAAAAAAAAAAAAAAAAAAAAAAAAAAAAAAAAAAAAAAAAAAAAAAAAAAAAAAAAAAAAAAAAAAAAAAAAAAAAAAAAAAAAAAAAAAAAAAAAAAAAAAAAAAAAAAAAAAAAAAAAAAAAAAAAAAAAAAAAAAAAAAAAAAAAAAAAAAAAAAAAAAAAAAAAAAAAAAAAAAAAAAAAAAAAAAAAAAAAAAAAAAAAAAAAAAAAAAAAAAAAAAAAAAAAAAAAAAAAAAAAAAAAAAAAAAAAAAAAAAAAAAAAAAAAAAAAAAAAAAAAAAAAAAAAAAAAAAAAAAAAAAAAAAAAAAAAAAAAAAAAAGGGGGGGTTTTTCCCTTTTGCCCCGGGCCCCCACCCCCGGGAAAAAATTTCCGGGTTTGGGAAAAAGGGACCTGTCGAAAGGGTTTTGGGTTTTCCGGGATCGGGCCCCCCCAAAACCTCGGGAAGGGCCCCCCTTTTTTGGGGGGGGGGGTTTTTTCCCTTGTTTAAGGGGGACCCCTTTTTTGTTTGGGGAAGGGGGGGCTTGGGCCCTTTAAGGAAAACTTTCCTTTTTGGGGAACTGGGTTTTAAAAGGGGTTTACCCCCCCCTTTTTAAGGGGGGGGTTTTTTAAAAGAACGGGTTTCTTTTTTTGGGGTTTAAAAAACCCCTTTTGGGGGGGGGGAAGGTTTCTCTCGGGTTTTGGGGTTTTTTTTCCGGTGGGGGGGGAAAGGGGTTTTGGTTTTTTGGGGGGAACCTAAAGGGGGGGGCCCCCGGAATTGTTGGGGGTCGGTTTTTCGGTTGGGGGGGAAATGGCCTTTTGGGTTTGGGGGGGGGTTTTTATTTTTATTTTTGGTTTTTTTTTAAAATTTAGGTTTTTTTATTTTAGTTTTTTGGGGTTTGGTTTTTAGGTTTTGGTTACCCTTTGGAAATTTTTTTTTTTTGGGGAACGGGGAAGTTTTTTTTTTAAAAAATTTTAGGGGTTTTTTTTTTTTTTTAAAAATTTTTTTTATTTTTTTTTTTTTTTTTTTGGGGGTTTTTTTTTTTTATTTTAGTTAAAAGCCCTTTTTCTTTGATTTTTTTTTAAAATTTTTTTTATTGAGGTTTTTTAAGGGCATTTTTTTTGGGGAAATTTTTTTTTGGGGAATTTTTGGGAATTTTTTTTTTGGGGTTTTTTGTTTTTTTAAAATTTTTAGTTTTTTTTAATTTATTTTTTTTTTTTTTTTTTTCCCCCCAAAGGGGTTTTAGGCCATTTTGGGGAAGGGGTGGGATTTCTGGAAAAGGGGGCCTTCTTTCGGGAATTGTTGGGGGCCCGGGCCTTTTGTTGGGGGGTTTTCTTAAAATTTTTTGGGGGGCGGGGGGGCCCCCCATTTGTTAGGGGGGGGTTTCTTTTTTTTTCGGGAGGTTTTCCCCGGGGAATTTTTTTTTTTGGGGGGGGGCCCCCCGGGGTTTTGGAAAGGGGGGGGGAGGGGCCCCTTTCAACGGGGGGACCGGGGGCCCGGGGAAAAGGGGAAGATTTTTAAGGGGGCGGGGAGTTAGGGGGTGGGAACCCTTCAAAGGGGGGGGGTTTTTTCTTTGGGTAAAAGGGTCAGGCCTTTATTTTTAGAGGAGGGGGGTTTTTTTAAAAACAGGGGGCCCCTTTTAAAAAAAAGGGTTTTTAAACCCCCCCTTTTCGGGGGTTTTTAAAAGGGCCTTTTTTTTCCCGGGGGAAACCCCCCTAGGGCATTTAGGGGTTTTCCTAAGGTGTTGGGGCCCTTTTTTTTTGGGTTTTTTGGGGGGTTTTTGGGTCCGGGGATCCCAGGTCCTTTTTGGGGGAAAAGGGATCCGGGGGGGATTTATTCTGGAAAAGTTTCCTTGGGCCCCGGGGGGGGAAAAAAATCGGGTCCAAAAAGGGGTTTCTCGGTTGGGGGGAATTCCCCGGGCTCGGGGGCATGGCCCTCCTTGTTTTTCTGGGCCCCCCGGGGAAATTTTACCGGGGGGAAAAGTTGGGGGGGTTTTCGGGTTTTGGGAGGGGAATCGAAGCCGGGGGGGGGCCCCCAGGGGCCCCGAGGCGGGGGGGGTCTCTGGTTGGGGGGTTTTTTTCCCCCCGGTTTTCGGAAAATGGGGCCCTTCGGGGGGGGGCCCCCTTTTGGGCGGGGGAAACTCTCGAAGGGGGGCCCCCCTTTTTGAGGGGCCCCTTTTAATGTTTAGGGGGATTTTTTAGAGGGGGGTTTGGGTTTTTTATTTTAAGGGGGGCCCCTTTTTTTGGGGGGGGGGTTTTTTTGGGAATGGGGGGGCCTCCCCCTTTGTGGGGTTTTGGGTTTGAACCCCTGAAGAAAACCCCCCCCTTAAGGGGGAAAAAACCCCTAAAGGGGGGGCCCATTTTCAACCCAAGGGAAAATCGGGGCCCTTTAAAAATTTTTTTTAAAAAAATTTTTATTGGGGTTTTGGGGGGTTTGGGGTTTGTTAAAACGGGTTTCCCTTAAGGGGAGGGGGGGGTTTTGGGTTTTAAAAATTTCCCCTTTGGGGGGGCGGGGGGCCTTTGGGGTTCGGGGAAAACCCCTTTCTTTTGGGGGGGTTTTTTTTTTAAAAAAACCCCGGTCTTTTTTTGGGGGGGTTCCTTTCCCCGGTTGGGGGATCCCCCCTTTTGGGGGGGGTTTTTTCTGGTCCCGGTTTAAAAAGGGGGTTTTTTGGTTTACGGGGGGCCCCCGGTTTTTGGGGGGGGGGGGGGCCTGGAAGAGGGGCCCCAAAATGGGTTTTCTGAGGGGGGGGCTTTCCCCGGACAGATTCTGGGACCCTGAAAGGAAAGGACCCACTTTTGAGGGGGACCCGGGCCTTTTCTGAGGGGAAAGTTTCGGGGGGGGGGAAAAAAACCTTTTTAAAAGCCCCGGGGGCAAATCCCCTTTTGAAAAAGGAGCCTTTTTTGGGGGGGGGGGTTTTTCCCCAGGTTCGGAATTTTTTTTAAAAAACCCCATTTTTGAACCAAAACCCCTTTTGGGGGGGTGGGTTTTGGGTTTTTTTCCCCCGGGGCCCTTTAGGGTTTCCTTTGGGAAGGAGCCCCTTTTGGGCTTTTTAAATTTATTTTAGTTCCGGGGGGTTTGGGGGCCCGGGGTAACGGACACCCCTTGGGCTTTTTGGGGGGGGTTTTTTGGGTTGGGGGTTTTTTTAATTGGGGTTGCCCGGGGGCCCCGGGCCCCGGGGGGGTTTTGGGGTCTTGGGGAGGGGGGGCCCCCCGGGAAAAGGGGGGGCCCCCCCCCGATGTTTTGGGCCCAGGGTTCCTTTCCGGGGGGGGGCCTTTTCCCCTTTTAAAGAATTTCTTGTTTTTCGGCCCAGGGGTCTTTCTAGGGGGGGGGATGTTCCCAGGGGTTTTGGGGTCGGTTTCCCCTGGAGGGGAATTCTTTTTTTTTCGGGGGGGGGGAAAAGGGTTTTGGTTTGGGGGGGGCCCCCCCCTTTTTTCAGGGAACGGAAATTTTTTTCGTTAAGGGAAAGACCCCCGGGGGGGGAGAAAGGGCGTTTCAAGGGGGGGGGTTGGGTTTCCTAAAAAAGGGGATTGTCTTTTGGGGACCGGGGCCCCTTGGTGTAAGGGAAAATTTTTTTTCCCAAAGGGAAAACGGTTTTTTTTGGGGACCCGGGGGGGCAAAACCCTTGGGAGAAAAGGGGTTTTCCATAAACCCGGCCCCCCTTTAGGGTTTGGGTTTTGGGGAAAACGGGCCCCCCCAAAACCTGGGGGCCTCCTTTGGGTTTGGGTCCCCCCGGTTTTTTGGTTAAGCCGATCTCTCATTTGGTTTTTTTGGGGTGGGGGAAAGGTTTTGCAATTTGGACCCCAAAACGGGGGTTTTTTTTGGGGGGAAAGCGGGGGGCCCAAAAGGGGAAAGCCCTTGTGTTGAGGGGAAAAGGGGGGGCTGGGCAATGGGGGAAAGGGGGCCAATCCGTGTTTTTGGGGGTTGGAGCCCTTCGCATGCTTGGGGGGGGGTCCAATTTTGGGATTGGGGGCTCAAACGGCCCCTTTTTAGGGGGGCCCAAATTTTTTTGGGGGCGGGGAAAATTTTCATCTCGTTGGGGGGAGCTCATTTTTTTTGGGTTGGGGGCCCGGGGTTTTCTGAGTTGGGGGGGGGCCCAACCCTCGGTTATTCAGCAATGGATCCTTCGTTTTTAGGCGGGGACCCGGGTTGGCAGGGAAAAGGATCTTTCTTTGGGGGGGCCCCCGGGGCCTTTTCATAACAGGGATGGGTTTGTCTTTGGGTCGGCCCTTTCCCCTTTTTGGGGAGGCCCCCGGGTTTAGGGTTTGGGGTTTCCCTAAACGAAATTTCCTTAGGGTAAAGGGGCTTTTTGGGAAAAAATTTCCCTTTAAAAATTTGGGTTTTTTTGAAAAAAAATTTTTCCCCCCTTTAAAAAAATTTTTCCCCCTTGGGGGCATCTGGGCCCCCCAAACCTTAAAGGAAACCCCCCCACGGGGTAAAAGTTCCTCGGGTTTTTGCCTTTGGGTTTTCGCGGGTTTTTTTAAGGTTTGTTTTGGGGTGGTTTTGGGGGGGTTTTGGGGTTTTTTTTTTTGGGGAACGGGAGGGGGGGAAAAGGTTTCCCCCCTTTTTTTGGGGGCCCCCCTTGGTTGGGGGAAGCCCCTTTTTAAATTTTTTGGGGGTTTTTAGCCTCGCAAGTGGGTTGACTGTTTCTTCCCAATTTTTGGGGGGGTTTCCAGTAGCCACAGGGATACTGGGATTCCTGTCAATGTTCAAGAGGAGTCAGGCTCCGTCAAATTTTGAAGCAGTGAGCTCTGCGTGCCTCTCGAGGTGTCAGAGGCATGTGAGGCATTCCGTCGAAAGGAGTCGGGGACCTAGGGCTTTCTCTAGGGACTCCACAGGTGGTGCAGACATCCCTTCACCTTGTGAGATGAAAAGACTAGACTGTATTCAAGCCACTGCAAGGAAACCGGCCTCTCCTTTCGAGTCAGGGCTTCTCGGTGTATATGCCATTGAGGCAGCAATCTCAGGGTCCTCCCTCATACCTATTGCTGAGAGAAGCCTCCTCTTGAGGGGCTTGTGGAAAGTGGCCTACGTCTTGAGTCTAAGCCAGGGGAATCAGCTCTCATCTCGAGGCAATTTGGGGTACACGGAGCAGTCCTCGAGTTGCTCTGCTGAACTTGGTACTCCTCTAGACTTGGCCGTTGTTCTCGGGGAACCTCTGGAGTTGCCTAAAGGGAGTCAAGCCTCAGGTCGTGTTTGATGGGGAACGGGGGATGGCTCTGGAGTCAATGCAGGGGAAGCGGGCCTCATCTCGAGTTGATTTGGGGCCCATGGAGCTCCTTCGCGATGCTGGTGTGACCTCAGGTCCCTCTCTACTTGTGACAGTGTTTTGCGGACTGTTCTCGACATCCATCAAGCAAGTCGAGGCTCCTGACATGTTTCAGGGGGCTCACGGAATTGCTCTGCATGCAGTGCAGGGGAATCGGGCCTCATCTCGCTTGGAGGGGGAAGTCTCATGGTTTTTCTCGAGTTGCGGCGGGGACCTGGGGTACATTCTCGACTTACGGCGGGGATGGCCTTCAACCCTCGTGTTTGTTCAACGAAGTCAGGACTCCTGTCGAGTTACGAGGGACACCTCAGGAGTCTCTTCGAGGCTTGGCAGGGCAAAAGGGACGCTTCTCGAGGTGAGTCGGGAGACCAGGGGTCCCTTTCCAGTAGCCACGGGATACTGGGATTCCTGTAATGTTCAAGAGGAGTCAGGCTCCGTCAAATTTTGAAGCAGTGAGCTCTGCGTGCCTCTCGAGGTGTCAGAGGCATGTGAGGCATTCCGTCGAAAGGAGTCGGGGACCTAGGGCTTTCTCTAGGGACTCCACAGGTGGTGCAGACATCCCTTCACCTTGTGAGATGAAAGACTAGACTGTATTCAAGCCACTGCAAGGAAACCCGGCCTCCTTTCGAGTCAGGGCTTCTCGGTGTATATGCCATTGAGGCAGCAATCTCAGGGTCCCTCCCTCATACCTATTGCTGAGAGAAGCCTCCTCTTGAGGGGCTTGTGGAAAGGTGGCCTACGTCTTGAGTCTAAGCCAGGGAATCAGCTCTCATCTCGAGGCAATTTGGGGTACACGGAGCAGTCCTCGAGTTGCTCTGCTGAACTTGGTACTCCTCTAGACTTGGCCGTTGTTCTCGGGGAACCTCTGGAGTTGCCTAAAGGGAGTCAAGCCTCAGTCGTGTTTGATGGGGAACGGGGATGGCTCTGGAGTCAATGCAGGGGAAGCGGGCCTCATCTCGAGTTGATTTGGGGCCCATGGAGCTCCTTCGCGATGCTGGTGTGACCTCAGGGTCCCTCTCTACTTGTGACAGTGTTTTTGCGGACTGTCTCGACATCCATCAAGCAAGTCGAGGCTCCTGACATGTTTCAGGGGGCTCACGGAATTGCTCTGCATGCAGTGCAGGGGAATCGGGCCTCATCTCGCTTGGAGGGGAAGTCTCATGGTTTTTCTCGAGTTGCGGCGGGGACCTGGGGTACATTCTCGACTTACGGCGGGGATGGCCCTTCAACCCTCGTGTTTGTTCAACGAAGTCAGGACTCCTGTCGAGTTACGAGGGACACCTCAGGAGTCTCTTCGAGGCTTGGCAGGGCAAAAGGGACGCTTCTCGAGGTGAGTCGGGAGACCCAGGGTCCCTTTCCAGTAGCCACAGGGATACTGGGATTCTGTCAATGTTCAAGAGGAGTCAGGCTCCGTCAAATTTTGAAGCAGTGAGCTCTGCGTGCCTCTCGAGGTGTCAGAGGCATGTGAGGCATTCCGTCGAAAGGAGTCGGGGACCTAGGGCTTTCTCTAGGGACTCCACAGGTGGTGCAGACATCCCTTCACCTTGTGAGATGAAAGACTAGACTGTATTCAAGCCACTGCAAGGAAACCCGGCCTCCTTTCGAGTCAGGGCTTCTCGGTGTATATGCCCATTGAGGCAGCAATCTCAGGGTCCCTCCCTCATACCTATTGCTGAGAGAAGCCTCCTCTTGAGGGGCTTGTGGAAAGGTTGGCCTACGTCTTGAGTCTAAAGCCAGGGAATCAGCTCTCATCTCGAGGCAATTTGGGGTACACGGAGCAGTCCTCGAGTTGCTCTGCTGAACTTGGTATCCTCTAGACTTGGCACGTTGTTCTCGGGGAACCTCTGGAGTTGCCTAAAGGGAGTCAAGCCTCAGGTCGTGTTTGATGGGGAACGGGGGATGGCTCTGGAGTCAATGCAGGGGAAGCGGGCCTCATCTCGAGTTGATTTGGGGGACTAGGATACATGGAGCTCCTTCGCGATGCTGGTGTGACATCAGGGTCCCTCTCTACTTGTGACAGTGTTTTTGCGGATTGTCTCGACATCCATCAAGCAAGTCGAGGCTCCTGACATGTTTCAGGGGGCTCACGGAATTGCTCTGCATGCAGTGCAGGGGAATCGGGCCTCATCTCGCTTGGAGGGGGGAAGTCTCATGGTTTTTCTCGAGTTGCGGCGGGGACCTGGGGTACATCTCGACTTACGGCTGGGGGGATGGCCTTCAACCTCGTGTTTGTTTCAAACGAAGTCAGGA
>JAJLRB010000348.1:0-25219 GCA_020976825.1 Odocoileus hemionus
TTGACATCACATCCCCTTCCCGGGCATGACATCAAACCCAAATGTTTTTTTTGGGTCAGGGACAATTTTTCACTTATACCCAAAACCCACATTTGAAAGCCATCAAACCAACAAAAAGCAAACATCCTATGCACTATTTATAAAAATCACATCCACACCTTGATTTTTCAAACTACTGACGAATAAAACAAAACCCTCAAATATAAAAACAAAAATCCATATAAAAGGCATCAAAATAAAAAAAACCCATTTAAATTACAACCACTAATCTTTTCATCACAACGCCCTGTACTGAAAATCACACCCATTCGTTAAATTAAAAATCACACTCGCCAAATACTGGCGATTTGGGGAAAACCTTTTTAAAACAACTTTCACATCCTCACTTTTGACATAAAAACCCCCGGGTTTTATGACATCGGGTTTATGGTATTCTTTCCCTCCCCTCTACCTATTAAAGAAATCACACGTACTGAAATTTTAAAACATATCCACTATACTTTTTGACAAAAAGCCACCGTATCATAACAACACACCTACAAAGTTTTTAACATCATACCCGTGTATACGACTTTCACTTGGGTAAAATGAAAACCCCTTCCTTTTGACCCGGGCATCACCCCTACTGAAATCGTGAAATTCAAAACCCAATTTGATTGATGGTATGAAAACCTTGAAATTATGAAATCACACCCACACTTTGTGACACAATGGGGCATTGTATAAACATTAAAATGCACTCTTGAAAACCCATCATATCGGGTTTGTAAGCCCATGGGGCAACACGTTGTTTTAAGAATCAAAACCACAAAATATTAAATCCACCCACACTGTTTAGAGGGACAAAACAAATTTCCTTATCTGACTTTGAAAACCATTCCCCTTTACCCCCCAAAACCCAAATTCTATATGTCATAAAAACCACCCACTCGGGGCCCAAAAACATCACACCAACAAAGTAAGATTTTACGGGTTTGGCATAGTATCCCAAACCTGTGCACTATACATGACATCATACCCCATTTTAAATGACAACAATCTTTAGTTTTTTTAATACTTCACGGGCACATTTCCTCATACTTTTCAAAACGCACTACATAGGGGAACTTTTTGGTCTACGGGGTTTTTGAAAACCAATTCACTATATGTGTACTTCTCAAAATTTACTGTTTCAAAGACATCACACCCCCTACAAACTTTTTTAGGGACATATCTACTTTATAGGGAAAACAAAAAAATGTTATAAACAAAAACAGCCATTGCGTGCTTCACAGCCCCTATGTCTGAGTTCCCACACCCACGACTTGCCATCCATGAATGTATAAATTTTTCAAAAAACCCCCAGTGGTGTTAAAACACTTCTCCCTTTTATATTAAAACCCTATGTGATACATATTCATCACATCCCCCTCTTTATGAAAATCACACCCCCCCTTTTTTAACATCACAAACCATTTCTATTTTGACATCATTTTCCACATTTTCCCCTCACGTCCACTGAAACTTGTCACCCCCCCCACCCAATCGAGGGGGTTACCCTCAGCCAATTTTTGGGTATGATATCACATCCATAACGGTGACCTCTTACCCCCACAAATATTTTTGATAGATCCCCCACTATATAACATCAAAAACCCCTGGTTTGATGAACACCACACTCGGATAGTATGAAAATCATTTGCACTAAATGACATCACATCCGCCCCAATCCCCGGAAAACCCAAAAATTTTTTAAATGAGTCACATCCACGTCGGGCATAAACACATACCCTTCCCTATCGGGACATTCCCACCAAGGTTTTCTTGGTCACCAAAAAACTCCCCCAACCCCCCTTTGAAAACCCCAACACCCACTCCATTGTGAAAACATTCCCTGTAATAAAAACCACAACCACTGTTTTTTTAAATCACACTACTGTTCTTATGACACAAACCCTATTATGAAACCACATCCGGGATCGGGGCAACATTTTTACACTATACATGTGACATCACAGCCAGAAAACGAGTCATCACACCCCACGAAATTGACAATCACCCCCACCTTTGTATGCTTCACATTTGGGCATATAATTAGCACCCTGTTGCCCGATAGAAGAAAACCCATCCCACATTGACATCAAACCACCTTTTTTTAAGCATCACACACAGTATATTTGACTTTTGTATCCAGGGTATCTTTTGTCTTCAAAACCCAAAACGTATTGTTTGTTTAATCATCCCCATCGGAATTTTTTGAATCTCATCGATAAATACAACTTCAATCCTTTGGGTATAAAACATCATATTCACTTTTTTTAAATTTTTTTTTTAGCATCGCAAAACGAAACTTTTATTTAAACACAAACTCTTTCCATCATACACAATTTTGGGATGTTTTGACTTTCACACCAACAATATTTTACCATCATATACCCCTATAAAAAGGCACCCCTTAAAATTTTAATGTAAACACCCCACATTATTTTTGACGGAAAATTTGCACTTTACCAGGAAAATCACCCCCTTTTCGGACATTGAAATCCATGTACGGGTTCATCAAAACCATTCTTTTAGGGAAACTCTGGACAACTGTATATATGACATAAAAAAAACCCATTTTTATGTTTTTGACAACTTTGAAACTATACAAAACTCTCACCCCCTCTTTTATGTTTTCAAAAACCATTGTAGTCACACTTTAAAATCCACTGAATTATAAGGGTCACCCACACAAAATTTGGACATCACACAAAAACAACCAAAGGGTTTATATCTCCCAAATTTCACCCACGAAAATCGACACTAAATCCATTGTTCGGGCCCATAAAAACCCAGTGTATCAATAAACACCACATCCACTCTCGGGAAATTCACACCCACAAAACACAAAAATGTATACATCATTTTCAGAAATGCATAAAACAGGGCATGAACTCTTTTGACATCAACCCCCCTATTTTTAAAAAATAAAAAACATCAAAAAAAAAAAAATCCAGTAAAAAAAAAAAAAATTTAGTGACAAAAATCAAAAAAAAAACCCCCCAAAAAAAAAAAAAAAAAATATAATTTTACCACAAAAAACACCTTCCTTAAAAACCCAAAAATGCCAAAAACAACGGCTATTCCTGACATCACACCCATTTATATTTGACACAAAACCCCATTTAAAATCAGTGCCCAACACCCCCCGCTTTCGATGCCCATCACAAAAAGTTGGAAGTAAACCCAACATTTGGCAACGTATGACATAAAACCCTTTTTTTACAAAAATCCCATTAAAAAAAATTATGACATCAAGGGCTCATATTGATGACATCCCCACCACTTTTTTTCCTAAAACAGTTTCTCCTAAAAAAATGAAATAACTTCCAGGGTGAATAAAAAATATCTCACCCCCCTAAAAATCTATGATACAAAACCCACTCTATTTTGGTCATCACACCCAAGTATCTACATTAAAAAAACCATTTACGTATGACATCAAAAGCCACTAAATGTGTGACATCAAAAATGGCACTGCATAGGACATCAAAACCACGCTTTTTTACCCACCCCCATTTTAAATTGATGACCTCATGTACACGGTAATACGTGTCACCCACACTCACCCTATCGATGGTACCCGGGCCAATAATGTATATATCACATCCAGTATCCGTGGACATCATATCCACTATATTTATCCCCTGATACCCCCGTGTATGACATCAAACACCTGGTTGATAAAACCACACTGGGCTTTTGGTGACATTATTTGCACTACAGAAGACGCACGTATACTCTATTACAGAAAACCAAAAGTATTTTTGACATCACACCATTTCCCGGGCATGACATAAAACCCCGGGGTGAATCTTTGAAAAGAAAATTTTCTTCACTTATATCACACCCACATTGTATGCCATCAAACCAACAATATGCGTGACACCCTAGCACTTTTTAAAACCATACATCCCACCTGTTTTTTTCAGACTACTGAAACGAAAGATATCAAAAACCTCTATAAAAAACTAAAAATCCAGTATAAAAGGGCTTTCACATACACAACCCTGTGACTTTAAACAACCACTAATCTGTGTCATCAAAACCCGATTTGTACTAAAACCCATCACCCCCACTCTTTATTACATCACACCGCCATATAATGGCGATTTGGGGCACTATAAAAACAACATCACATCCTCATTTTAAGCCCTTAAAACCCCCCGGGTTTATGACTTAGGTTGGAAATTCATTACGTCCATCTACCCCTATTAAAGAAATCACACGTACTGTTATACTTTCAAAAATACACTAACTTTGACATCACGGGCCACCGAAACTATAAAAAAAAACCTACTATTTTTATGCTTCATCTCAGGGGAAAACAAAATTTCATTTTGGGTTTAAAGGGGAATGACAACACACCCCTTTTTAATCCAAACACACACCTACTTTTTCTTGTTTTAACACACCAATTTTAAATTGAGGTAAAAAACCTATGAATGTATGAAACAAAACCCACAGCATGTAGGAAACTTTTTGGAATTGTATAAAAAATTACTGCACTTTTGATAACATCATATGGGTGTTTGTAAAAATGGCAAGCACTATTTTTTAGGACACATACCCACTATAATGATCCACCCACACTGTTTTAAAATGACAAAAAAAATCGTATCTGACTTAAAACCCTTTCCCTCTCTACCCCCCGCCCCCAAATTCTAAATGTCATCACCCCCCACTCTGTCGAAAACACCCAAAACCAACTATGTAAGACATCACAGTGGCAAAATTTTAATGCCACCCTGTCACTAAAAAGGGACATCAAAACCACACTTTATGACAACAATCTTTAGTATTTATGATTTTCACATGCACATTTCCTCATGACATCACACGCACAAAAATTTGAAAATTTTTCCTACTGTGTGTGACAGCACTTTCCCAAATTGTGTGACTTCCCAATGACTTTTTCAAATGACATCACACACCTACGTTTATGACATACCCACTTTAAAATGCATCAAACACAATTTATAAAATACGCCATTGCGTTTTCAAGCCCATATGTCGATGTCACACCCACTGTATCTGTCCCAAACACACGAATGAAACAATTTCATCAAACCCATTGGGGTGTATGACATCACTCCACTATAAATATGAAATAAAAATTATACTTATGCCCAAAAACATCCACCTTTTGACATCACACCTTTTTTTTAAAAAACACCCACACCACTCTAAATAAACATCACTCCACTATATCTACCTAAACTCCACGGGTATCTGGTCATCACACCCCACCCAATCGAGGGTATCTCCCCAAATTTTTATGATACACTTCCAGTAAAACGTGTGACCTCTTATCCACTATATTTTTGTATATACCCACTATAAATGACACAAAAAACCTCGGTTGATGACACCAAAACTCGGAAAAGTATGCCCTCACTTGCACTAAAAGATGACACAAAATTCCCCCTCTACACAGCAAACCACATTTTTTATGTTTGCCCACACCCCACGTAAAGGAAATGAAAACCCATACTCTTTTCTATCAAAATTTGCACCAAGTGTATTTTGGGGTCCCAAAAACCCTCCCCCGCGATAACACCACCCCCCCCTACATGTGTACATCTTTTTCACTGTAAAAACCTTCACAACCACGCTTTTTTTCCATCACACTACGGTTCTTATGACACACAACCCTATTATGAAACCACATCCGTACGGGGAAAACATAACACTATACATGTGAAAATCAAAAGCCAGTAAACGAGTCATCCACCACTGAAATTGACAATTTTCCCCCCCACCCCTTTGTATTTTCTTCACATTTGGGCAGGGGGTATACCCATCTTTTTTGAAACGATAGAAAAAAAACCCATCCTCCCCTTAAAGACATAAAACCCAAACCAAATTTTTAAAGCATCACCCACAGTAAAGTTGACATTGTATCCCGGTACTGTGTCATCACATCCAACTATTGATGAAAAATCCCAAATCTGTTTTATAAATTTTCCCCTCGACTATGTATGACAACATCATATCCATTGAAAAAACATCATTTTCACTCTATTTGTAGCATCGCAAAAACCCTGAAATTCGGGTTATCTCAAAACACACTTTTTCCATCATATCCCAATCTTGGTATTATGCATCCCAACCAACAAAATTTTTTTAAAACCATCATAAAACACTATATGGAAGAATCCACCTCTTTTTTATTTTGATCAAAACCAAACATTACTTTTGACGGCAAATGCACTGTACCCGATACACTCCACCTGACTTTTGCACCCCTGTATCTGTGTCCCCAAAACCCATTCTTTTGATGTTTCCCGGACAACTTTTTTAAAAGCCCCAAAAAAATCCCCCAGTTTATGATGACAACTTATGCACTATACATAACGTCTCACCACTTTTTTAATGATTTCACCCCCAAATTGAGCCCATCACATTACATCCACTAAAAAAAATTCATAATTTTCACCCACACTATATATAACCATCAAAACACAAGACAACACGATGTTTTTTCTGCCAATTCACCCACGATATCGACACTGAATCCTTTGTATCTGGTAAATAAAAACCCAGGGTATCAAGGGAAAACCACTTTCCACTCTCGGGTCACACACACACACTATATGTAGACATAAATTTTAAGAAATCCCATGACAGGGCATAAACTCAAAGAATCAAAACCCCTTTTATATAAACATAAACATCCATAAAATTTATGACTTTCATACCCTTTTTAAAAGATACCACACCCACTCCCTTTCATGACAACACACGGCTATTTCCGGGACACCCACACCCACTTATTTGACTTCACACCCGCTGTATCGATGACATCACAACAATATGGAAGTCATCACAGTTGGCATAAGTATGACACCATACAACATTCTCCAACATATCCACATTCACAAATAATGACAATCAATGCTCAAGTATTGCATTGACATCAACCATCCAATGCATTCATGCACATCAGAGCTCCTATATTGACACTCACATCCATGGTGAATGACATCTCAAACCCTACACCTATGATATCACACCCACACTATATGTGTGTCAACACACCCTTGTATCTACTTTATAAAACCAGTGTAAGTATGAACATCACAGCCACTATTATGTGGTTCATCATATGCACTGCATAGGACATCACATCCACTCTCTTATGACGTCACAACCCACTTTATAACATTTCTATCTGACCTCACGTCCACTGTGTACGTGTCATCACACTCTCACTACTATCGATGGTAATCACGGACAATATATATATGGATATCAACATCCAGTATACGTGTTGTGACATCATATCCACTATATTTTATTCCAAATTTGATACACACTATTTATGACCTCACAAACCTCTGTGATGATGACATCCACACTAGGCATATGTGTGAAACAATCCATTGCACTAACACAAGACGTCACAATATACTCTATTTCAGCAAAACACAGTATTTTTTTGACATCACATCCACCATCAGGCATGACATCACACCCACTGTATCTTTGTCATGAACAATGTCTTCACTGATATCACACCCACTTTTGTATGACATCAAACCAACAATATGCGTGACATCATATGCACTATTAATAACATCACATCCACACACCTTGAGTCTTCAGACTACTGTACTTATGACATCACAACCTTCTATATATGAAACTACATCCAGTATAGATGGCAAGCATATACACTACACATGTGACATTCACAACCACTAATCTGTGTCATCACAAAGACTGTATAATTTTGACAAACGTCACATACCCATGTCATTCGTGTATTACATCACAGTCCGCCATATATATGCGACTTGGCACTAGACACAACATCACATCCTCACTTTATGACATTAAAAACCACCGGTTTAATGGCATCACGTGACGGTATTTCATGACATCACATCCACTCTATTTCATGAAATCACACGCACTGTAATGACATCACATACCACTTATACTTGTGACATCACAGCCACTGACATTCTATAACAACACACCTACTTTGTTTATTTAAATCATACTCAGTGTATATGACCATTTCACATGTGTATGAAGGTGGCAAACAACCACTGTATCCGACATCACAGCTACTGTATCTGTGTAATCACCCCAACTTGATTGACGGTATGAAAACACTATGTATGTATGAAATCACACAAACAGCATGTAGGAACACAATAGGACACTGTATATGACATTACATGCACTCTTGATTGACATCATAACGTTATTTTTTAATAAGCCATGGCAAGCACTAATGTTTATGACATCATATCCACTATATAATGATCTCACCCACACTGTGTAGATGACAAACACAAAGTTCTGTATCTGACTTGAAACCCATTCTCTCTAACCACCCACCGAACCCACTCTATATGTCATCACAGGACCCACTCTGTGGAAGCCATCACACCAACTATATAAGACCTCACAGGTGGCATATGTATGATGCCATCCTATGGGCAACTATACAATGACATCATATCCACACTTTATGACAACAATCCTTAGTGTTGGTATGCACATCACATGCAGTCTCCTCCTCATGACATCACACGCACTACATATGACATGTTGTCTTTCTGTGTGTGACAGCAACATTCACTATATGTGTGACTTCCTCACAATGACTGTTTCGATGACATCACACACACTTCGTTTATGACATATCTACATTTATATGGCATCAAACCACAGTGTTATGACAATACAGCCTTGCGTGCTTCACAGCCACTATGTCTGATATCACACCCAACTGTATCTGTGCCATCACACTGAATGTATCAATTTCATCAAACCCAGTGTGTGTATGACATCATCTCCACTAAATATATGAAATCATATGTGTGGTACATATGTCATCACATCCACTCTTTATGACATCACACCACTTTTTAACATCACGTCCACTCTATATGACATCACTCCACTATATCTGACCTCACGTCCACTGTATCTGTGTCATCACACCCACCCAATCGATGGTATCTCACCCATATATATGTATGAATATCACATACCAGGTATACGTGTGACCTCTTATCCACTATATTTTTGACATGATACCCACTATGTATGGACAGTCAACAACCCTCGGTGTTGATGACACCACACGTCGGATATTGTATGACAATCTATTTGACATAGATACATCACAACAGCCATCCGCTCACAGCCACCTATTGACACAGCAAACCACATATTTTATATGATGTCACT
Source organism: Odocoileus hemionus (assembly GCA_020976825.1). Taxonomy (NCBI): domain Eukaryota; kingdom Metazoa; phylum Chordata; class Mammalia; order Artiodactyla; family Cervidae; genus Odocoileus; species Odocoileus hemionus. The sequence goes on from JAJLRB010000348.1 coordinate 9,232, forward strand.
ATCCCTCACTGACATCAGGCATTCATAATCCACTGACATGTGTCATACTCTCTATCAGACATCGCACCAAGTGTATCTTGTCACAAAACTCAGATATACTCTCCGCTGATATCATCATCCACACCAATCCACAGATTTTATATTGTATGACATCTCACCACTACATGTGTGACATCATATGCACTGTAATAACTAACATGTGTGACACATTCCACTGCTTTTGTCATCACACTACTGTACTTATGACCGCCAAACCTCAATTTATGAAACCACATCCAGTATGCAGGGCAACATATACACTACACCAGTGACATCAACAGCCAGTAGTCTGAGTCATCACGCCCACTGATTGACAATGTCACCCCCAACTCAGTTGCATGACTTCACACTTTGGCATATGTATAAGCATCTATTGCACTAATAGAAGAAAACACATCCTCACAATTATGACATCAAACCACCATATTTAAGACATCACACACACGAGTATATTTTGACATCATATCCACGGTATCTTTGTCATCACATCCACTCTATAGTTGCTATCATACCATCTCTATTTATGAGATCTCATCGACTATGTATGATGACATCATATTCATTGTATAAAACATCATATTCACTCTATTTGTGAGCATCCGAAGAACTGTATCTGTGTCTCAACACACTTTTCCATCATATCACCACCTTGGTATGATGACATCACACCAACCTATATGTTTACAATCATATACACTATATAAGTCATCACATCCCACATTTTTATGGGAATCACACCACATTACTTTTGACAGAGCAAATGCACTGTAACTCATGATATCACTCCCACTATCTGACACCTTGCATCCACTGTATCTGTGTCATCACAACCATGTCTATCTGATGATCTCTGGACAACTGTATAATAATGACCATCACACCCATTTATGTATGAGAACTTATGCCACTATACATAACGTTCACATCCACTCTTTATGATTTCACACCATTGTAGTCATCACATACATCCACTGAAATTTCATGATATACAACCCTAAACACTATATATGACATCACACCCAAGAACAACACGATCGTTATTCTATCTGCCAAATTCACCGCACTATATCTGACACTGCTTCCATTGTATCAGGGGTCAAGCAAAACCCAGTGTAACATTTATACACCACATCCACTCTCTGGACACATCACACACACTCTATGTATGACATCATATTCAGTATGCAATGAAATTGGCATTAACTCTATGACATCAGAGCCCCCATATGTATGAACATCACATCCCAGTATATTTATGACCACCATATACAATATATATGATATCACACGACACTGCTTTCATGAACAACACAACGGCTATCCCTGACCATCACATCCCACTATATGTGACAACACACCCACGGTATCTGTCATGTGTCGTCACAACACCTGCATGTATCGAAGACATCACAACATGTTATTGAAGTGTCCTAACACTTGCATACGTATGACAGACCCCACCACAATCTACATGAGTAAATTCACATTCACAATTTTAACGGCATCAATGCTCAGTATTGAAGACATCACCACCACCTGCATTCATGACATCATATCTCCGTATAATATGAAACTACATCCACGGTGAATGGCATCTCAAACCCTACACCAATGATATCACACACCACTCTATGTGTGTCATTACACCCATTGTATCTACTTTATCAAAAACAGTGTAAGTATGACATCACAGCCACTATATGTGTGTCATCATATGCACTGCATAGGACATCACATCCACACTATATGACGTCACCACCCCACTTTATTATATGACCTCAACGACGTCCACTGTATACGTGTCATCACACTCACACACTATCGATTGGTATCACGGACAATATATATATGAAATCACATCCAGTATACGTGTGAACATCATATCCATCTATATTTATTCCATGATACACACTATGATGACCTCACAAACTCTCTGTGATTGATGACACCACACTATGCATATTGTGACATTCATGTGCACTTACAACAAGACGTCACATATAAATCCTATTAACAGCCAAATCACAGTATTTTTTTGACATCAAATCCACATCATGCATGACATCACACCCACTGTATCTTTGTCATGACAATGTCTTCACTGATATCACACCCCACTTTTGTATGACATCAAACCAACAATATGCGTTATACTCCTATGCACTATTTTATAACATCACATCCACACCTTGAGTCTTCAGACTACTGTACTTATGACATCAACAACCTCTATATATGAAACTACATCCAGTATAAGATGGCAACATATACACTACAATGTGACATCACAACCACTAATCTGTGTCATCACAACGACTGTATTGAAAACGTCACACCCACTCGTTTGTCTTACATCACAGTCGCCATATATAATGGCGAGCTTGGCAACTATACACAACATCACATCCTCACTTTAATGACATTAAAACCACACGTTTTATGGCATCACGTGACGTATTCCATGCCATCACAGATCCACTCTAGTTTTCATGAAATCAACACGCATGTATATGACATACACATACACTATACTTGTGACATCACAGCCACTGTATCTATAAACAACTACACCTACTGTGTTTATGAAATCATACTCAGTGCTATAATGCATTTCATATGGTGTATGAATGGCAAACAAACACTGTATCCGACATCACAGCTACTGTATCTGTGTAATCACCCCAACTTGATTGACGGTATGAAACCTTGTATGTATGAAATCACACAAACAGAATGTAGGACACAATAGGCATCCCTGTATAGACATTACATGCATATGCTGATGACATCATATCGGTGCTTGTAAGCCATGAAAGCACTATGTTTATGACATCATATCCACTATATTGATTCACCCACACTGTGTTAGATGACAAACAAAAGTTCTGTATCTGACTTGATACATTTCTCTAACACCCAACCACTCTATATGTCATCACACCCACTCTGTCGAAAAACATCACACCAACAATGTAAGACATCACAGGTGGCATATGTATGCCATCCTGTGCACTATACATGACATCATATCAACACTTTTTTTATGGCAACAATCCTTAGTATTTATGCACATCACTACTGCCCATCTCCTCAGACATCACAAGCACTACATATGACATGTGGTCCTACTGTGTGTGAACAGCACATTCACTATATGTGTGACTTCCTCACAATGACTGTTTCGATGACATCACACACACTAGTTTATGACATATCTACTTTATATGGCAATCAAAAATACACAGTGTTATGACAATACAGCCATTTGCGTGCTTCACGCCACTATGGGTCTGATATATCACACCCAGGTATCTGCCTGTGCCATCAACTGAATGTATCAATTTCATCTAAACCCAGTTTGTGTATGACATCATTCCTCCACTATATATATGAAATCATATGTAACGATTCATATGTCCCTATTTACATCCACTCTTTATGACATCACACCACAGACTTTTTAACATCACGACCACTCTATGACATCACTCCACTATATTGACCTCACGTCCACTGTATCTGTGTCATCACACCCACCCAATCGATGGTATCTCAGCCAATATTTGTATGATATCACATCCAGTATACGTGTGACTCTTATCCACTATATTTTTGATATGATACCCCACTATTGTATGACATCACAAACTCGGTGTTGATGACACCACACTCATATGTATGACATCTAGTTTGCACTATTAGAATGACATCACATCCCGCTCGTATCACAGCAAACCAATATTTTATGATGTCACATCCACTTCAGGCGCACATGACATCATACTCACTTCTATAAGGACATTGCACCAAAGTGTATCTTGGTCATCACAAACTCTCCGCTGATATATCCTACTTTTGTATGACATCACCCACTACATGTGTGACGCTCATAAATGTCTGTAATAAATCAAACCATGCTTTTGTCATCACATCCACTATGTTTTTGACAGCACAACCTCTATTATGAAACCACATCAATCCAGTATGCAGGGCAACATATACATATACATGTGACATCACAGCCAGTAAATCGAGTCATCACACCCACTGTATTGACAATGTCACCCCCACTCTTTGTATGTCTTACACTTGGCATATGTATAGCATCTGTTGACGATAGAAGAAAACCATCCTCACATTATGACATCAAAACCATTTTTAGACATCACACACAGTATAGTTGACATTGTATCCCAGGTATCTGTGTCATACATCCAACGTATTGATGATATCATACCATCTGTATTTATGAGATCTCATCGACTATGTATGAAACTATATCCATTGTATAAAACATATATTCACTCTATTTGTAGCATCGCAGAAAACTGTATCTGTATCTCAACATCACTCTTTCCATCGCATATCACAACCTTGGTATGTATGACATCACACCAAGTATATGTTTACCATCATATAACTATATAAGGCATCACACCACATTTTATGTGATCACACCACATTACTTTTGACGGCAAATGCATGTACCATGATATCACTCCTACTATCTGAATTGCATCCATGTATCTGTGTCATCACTACCATTTATTGATGATCTCTGGACAACTGTATATATGACATCACACCCAGTTTATGTATGACAACTTATGCACTATACATAACGTCTCCTCATCTTTATGATTTCACACCATTGTAGTCTTCACATTACATCCACATGAATTCATGATGTCACACACACTATATATGAATCAGCACACACAAGACAACACGATGTTAATATCTGCATCTTCACCCTACTATCTCTGACTGATCCATTGTATCTTGGGGTCATCAAACCCAGTGTATCATTAACCACATCCACTCTTGGATCACTCACACTCATACTATATGTATGACATCATATTCAGTATGATGACATGGCATGAACTCTATGACATCAGACCTATATATGTGACATCACATCCAGTAATTTATGACATCATATCCATTATATATGATATCACACACATGCTTTCATGACAACACAACGGTATGACCTGACATCTACACCCACTATATTTGACATCACACCCACTGTATCAGTGTCGTCACTCCGCTGTATCGATGACATCACAACAAGTATGGAAGTCATCACGGGGTACTTGGCATACGTATGACACCATACATTTTTACAAGAAATCCATTCAAAAATTATGACATCAATGATCTCAGTATTTTATGACACACCACATGCATTCATTGACATCAGATTCCCTATATATGACATTACGTCCACGGTGAATGACATCTCATCCCTACATTACTATGATATCACACTCAACTATGTGTGTCATCACACCCAATGTATCTACTTTATCAAAACAGTGTACTCATATGACATCACAGCCACTATATGTGTGACATCATATGCACTGCATAGGACATACATCCACTCTTTATGACGTCACAACCACTTTATTGATGACCACGATCACTTACTAACTATCGGTACGTGTCTCACACTCACCTAACGATGGTATCACGGCAATATATGTATGATATCACACTCCAGTATACGTGTGACATCATATCCACTATATTTATGCCTATGATACACACTAAGGTATGAGACATCACAACACTCTGTGTTGAGTTGTGAACAATAGGCTATTGTAATTTTTTTGCATACAGAAGAGTCAGCATATACTATTACAGCAAACCACAGTAATTTTTGACATTACATCCATTCAGGCATGACATCACACCCATGTATCTTTGTCATGACAATTTCTTCACTGATATCACACCCATCATTGTATGCCATCAAACCAACAATATGTACGGCGTGACATCATATGCACTATTTATAACATCACATCCACTCTTGAGTCTTCAGACTACTGTACTTATGACATCACAACCTCTATATAAATGAAACTATATCCATGTATAGATGGCAACATATACACTACACATGTGTACATACAACCCACTAATCTGTGTCTCACAACTACTGTATTAGACAACATCACACCCACTCGTTGTATTACATCACAAACTCGCCATTATATATGGCGATTGGACTATACATCTCCATCACATCCTCACTTTATGACATTAAAACACCGGTTTATGGCATCAGACGGTATTCATGACATCACACCAACCACTCAATTTCATGAAATTCACATGCACTGTATATGACATCACATAATATACTTGTGACATCACAGCCACAATATCTATCGATGAACAACACACCTACTATGTTTATGACATCATACTCAGTATATATTGAATTTCAAATGGTGTATGAATGACAACGCAAGCCACTGTATCCCGACATCACAGCGACTGTATCTGTGTAATCACCCAACTTGAACTTGACAGACGGTATGAAAACACTATGTATGTATTGAAATCACACCACACAGCATGTAGGACATATAGGACTCTATAGACATTGATTATGCACTGCTTGATGAATCATATCGGTGCTTGTAAGCTCATGGCAACCACTAAGTTTATGACATATAATTCCACTATATATGATTCCCACCCACTGTGTAGATGACAAAAAAATTCTGTATCTGATTGACTACCCTTCGCTCTAACCACACCCCCACTCTATATGTCATCACACCACTCTGTTTCGAAAACATCACAACATGTAAGACATCAACAGGTGGCATATGTATGCAGATCCTGTGCACTATACTTGACATCATAATCAACACTTTATGGCAACAATCCTTAGTATTTATGCCATCACATGCACTCTACCTCATGACATCACACGCACTACATATGACATGTGGTCTACTGTGTGTGACAGCACTTTCACGATATGTGTGACTTCTCACAATGACTGTTTCGATGACAACATCACACACTACGGTTATTTTATGACATATCTACTTTATATGGCATCAAACACAGTGTTATGACAATACAGCCATGCGTGCTTCACAGCCACTATGTCTGATATCACACACGGTATCTGTGCCATCACATGAAACAATGTATCAATTTCATCAAACCCAGTTTGTGTATGACATCATCTCCACTATAATATATGAAATCATATGTGATCATATGTCATCACATCCACTCTTTATGACATCATCACCACTTTTTAACATCACGACCACTCTATTGACATCACGGGTCCACTATATCTGACTTCACGTCCACTGTATCTGTGTCATCACACCCTACAGCCAATCGATGGTATTCTCAGCCAATATTTGTATGATATCACATCCAGTATACGTGTGTGACCTCTTATCCACTGTATTTTTGATATGATACCCACTAGATATATGACATCACAAACCTCGGTGTTGATGACACCACACTCGGATATGTATGACATCATTTGCACTATAGATGACATCACATCCCGCTCTATCACAGCAAACCACATTATTTTATGATGTCACATCATCCACGTCAGGCATGACATGGGCATACTCACTCCTATCAGACATTGCACCAAGTGTATACTTGGTCATCACTCAAGCTCCTACTCCGCGTGATAATCACAGACCACTTTTGTATGATATCACACCCACTACATTTTGTGTGACATCATTCTATGCACTGTAATAACATCACAACCACTGCTTTTTGTCATCACACTAACTGTTCTTAATGACAGCACAACCTCTTATTATGAAACCAAATCATCCAGTATGCAGGGCAAATATACACTATACATGTGACATCACAGCAGTAAACTGAGTCCATCATCACACCCACTGTATTGACAATGTCACCCGAACCCCCACTCTTTGTATGTCTTCACACTTGGCATATGTAAAAGCATCTGTTGCACGATAGAAGAAAACCCATCCTCACATTATGACATCAAACCACCATTTTTTAAGACATCACACACAGTATAGTTGACATTGTATCCAGGTATCTGTGTCATCACATCCAAACGTATTGATGATATCATACCATTGTATTTTATGAGATCTCATCGACTATGTATGACAACATCATATCCATTGTATAAAACATCATATTCACTCTATTTGTAGCATATCGCAGAAACTGTATCTGTATCTCACACACAAAGACCCTTGATTTTTCCATCATATCACAACCTTGGTATGTATGACATCACACCAACTATATGTTTACCATCATATACACTATATATAAGGCATCACACCACATTTTATGTGATCACACCACCACATTACTTTTTGACGGCAAATGCACTGTACTCATGATATCACTCCCACTATCTGACATTGCATCCACTGTATCTGTGTCATCACAACCATTCTATTGATGATCTCTGGACAACTGTATATATGACATCTCACACACCCAGTTTATGTATGACAACTTATGCACTATACATAACGTCTCATCCACTCTTTATGATTTCACACCATTGTAGTCATCACATTACATCCACTGAATTCATGATGTCATCACCACACTATATATGACATCACACACAAGACAACACGATGTTATATCTGCCAATTCACCCACTATATTGACGCAACTGAATTATAGATGCAATCACATCCCTGTATTTTTTTGACATCATATCCATTATATATTATTGATACAACCTACATGCTTTCATGACAAACTTACAAGGGCGTATTTCCTGACATACACCTGCTTCACATTTTATATTTGACATCAACACGCCAGCTGTATCAAGTGTCAATTCACTACGCTGTATCGAGATGACGACTGCACAACAAACGTATGGAAGTCATTGCAACTAACATCTGTGGCATCCAACGTATGGACACCATACACAAGTTTTAGCAAAGCAAAATCCCATTCAAAAAATTTATGACCTGACATCAATGCTCTCTCACCCAATATGCTCAGTAGATGACATCACATCACTATTTCGCATTCATGACCATCAGATCATCCTATATATGACTATAACGTCCACGGTTAATGACATTCTCATCCTCCTAATCTATGGTATCACTCCACCCGGGGGGCCTCGCGGCAATTCTCTGTGTGTAGTTCACTTACCAAACTGTATCTACTTTATCAAGAAAACATGTGTACGTATGACATCACAGCCACTATATGTCGTAACATCATATTGCAGGCAGCATACGAGCATCTGTATCACATCTCACTCTTTATGGACGTCACAACAATACAACCTACTTTATTGAGGACATCCTACGTCAGACTATATACGTGTCAACAGACGACTCACAACACGCTCCCTTTCGATGAGTATCCACGGCGCCAATATATATTGTCTGATATGCACAGTGCCAGTATAACCGTTTGTGACTTCAATCTCCACATGTATTTATTAATGCCATGATACACACTCTTATGTCTGACATCAGAACAGATACTCCTGTGTTTGATGACCGACGGGGCATTCACCAGCATAAGGGCAATAATCGTAAATATCATTTGCACTACAGAAGAGAGTCACATATACTCTAATTACAGCAAACGCTACATATGTAGTTTTTGACATCACATCCACTTCAGGCAATGACATCACACCCACCGTGTGTATCTTTGTCATGACAATTTCTTCACTGATATCTACACCCACTTTTGTATGCCATCAAAACCAACAATATGCGTGACCATCTATGCACTGATAAGTATTACATCACTATCCACACATTGAGTCTTCAGGACTACTGTACTTATGACATCACAACGGTCTCTATATATGAAACTATATCTCAGTATATAGTTGGCAACATATTAACCCTACCACATGTGACATCACAACCACTAATCTGTGTCATCACAACGACATGTATTGACAACATCACACCCACCTCGTTGTATTACATCACAGTCGCATATATATGGCGACTTGGTGGTCACTATACACAACATCACATCCTCACTTTATGACATTAAAACCACGGTTTATGGCATCACCTGACGGTATTCATGACAATCACAGGGCACCACTCAATTCATGAAATCACATGCACTGTATATGACATCACATACACTATACTTGTGACATCACAGCCACAATATCTATAACAACACACCTATATGTTTATGACATCATACTCAGTATATATGACATTTCACATGGTGTAATGAATGACAACACAACCTACTGTATCCGACATCACAGCTACTGTATCTGTGTAATCACCCAACAACTTGATTGACGGTATGAAACACTATGTATGTATGAAATCACACCCAAAGCATGTAGGACACAATAGGCACTGTATATGACAATGTATTCTGCACTTTGATGACATCATATCGGTTGTTTGTAAGCCTATGGCAAGCACTATGTTTATGACATCATATCCACTATATATGATCTCACCCACACTGTGTAGATGACAAAACAAAGTTCTGTATCTGACTTGAAACCCATTCTCTCTAACCACCACACCCACTTATATGTCATCACACCACACTCTGTCGAAAACATCACACCAACTTATAAGACATCACAGGTGGCATATGTATGCCATCCTATGCACTATACATGACATCATATCAACACCCCCCCCCCCCCCCCCCCCCCCCCCCCCCCCCCCCCCCCCCCCCCCCCCCCCCCCCCCCCCCCCCCCCCCCCCCCCCCCCCCCCCCCCCCCCCCCCCCCCCCCCCCCCCCCCCCCCCCCCCCCCCCCCCCCCCCCCCCCCCCCCCCCCCCCCCCCCCCCCCCCCCCCCCCCCCCCCCCCCCCCCCCCCCCCCCCCCCCCCCCCCCCCCCCCCCCCCCCCCCCCCCCCCCCCCCCCCCCCCCCCCCCCCCCCCCCCCCCCCCCCCCCCCCCCCCCCCCCCCCCCCCCCCCCCCCCCCCCCCCCCCCCCCCCCCCCCCCCCCCCCCCCCCCCCCCCCCCCCCCCCCCCCCCCCCCCCCCCCCCCCCCCCCCCCCCCCCCCCCCCCCCCCCCCCCCCCCCCCCCCCCCCCCCCCCCCCCCCCCCCCCCCCCCCCCCCCCCCCCCCCCCCCCCCCCCCCCCCCCCCCCCCCCCCCCCCCCCCCCCCCCCCCCCCCCCCCCCCCCCCCCCCCCCCCCCCCCCCCCCCCCCCCCCCCCCACATTTGATCCAACTTTCTTATACACCCCCATAAATTTTCCGCCTATTTGTTGATACACTCCATTGTGTGACTTTTACCATGATTTTGATAATACCCATAATTGACAAAAACTCTTTGTCCCCCCCCGGTTTTTAAAAAGCATTGGGCTCACACCCTTTAAAACCCAAATTTTTTAATTGAATTTCATTTCATAACCATTTAACATTCCCAAATTATTTGATCAAAGTCCCGGTATCACTCCACTTTTTTAAAACCCCCAAAATTTTTATTTTTCCCTTAATAACATCACCCCACTTTTGCTCACCTCTGTTTTAAAAACCCCCCAAAATATTTTTTAAAACCCCAAAAAAGGGGAAAATTATCCAAAATTTTGAACCACCAGAAATGAAAAAAACCCCTTTTAAAAACCCCCCCTTTTGTTTTTCCCAAAATTAAAAACCCCGGGAAAAAACAAACCCCAATTATGAAAAAACCCCCCAATTTTTTTAAGACAAAACAAGTTATTCTTGATCCTTCGTGCACAAAAACTTTGAATAAAACCCTCTGTTTTATGAGAACTCACAATGTTGTAAAATAATCCTTTTAAAACACAACCTCTTTTTTAATCAGAAAGATTTAAACCAAAACCCCCTTTTACTTTTCCCCCCCGGAAAGGGCATCCACCCCTTTGTTTTCCCCCTTTTTAAAGGCTAAACCCCATTTTTATTAAAAATTAAACCCCAAATTTTAAAAACCCCTTTTTTAAAATCACCCCCTTTAATTGATCCACGTTCTGTGTCCAAAACCACTATTGATTTCAAAAAATGTATTATGAATCCAGTTTATGTATAAAAATTACTTTTTTTTAAACTCCACCCCACTCTTTTGTTTTCAACCATTGTTCTAAACACCTTTTAATTCATATCCCCCACTTTATATGACTAAAACACAAGAAACACTTTTATATTGAAATTCCCCCTTTATTGACACAATTTTACTTATAAAAATGTATCAATACCAAACCCCCATACATTAAACCATATTGTGCATCAACATATGATGACCTGGCATGAAATGACATCAACCCTTTATTAGGGAACCCCCAGTTTTTTATACTTATATTTTGATCCACCATTTTCATAAAAAACCCTTTTCCCTATTCACCCCACTATATTTGAAACAAAACCCCTTTTTCCCCAAACCCCCGTATCTGACACAACAAGTATGGGTCATCAAGGGATCTGACACCAAACCCATTTTCGAAATCCCCAAAAATTTAAAAATTCGGTTTTGATGACCAAACCCCCATTATGAAATAAAATTTATATATTCCTCCTTAAAATTTTCCACAACTTTTTTCACCCCACTTTTTGAAAACCCCCCAAAATTTTAAAAACCCAAATGCATCCACCCTTATTGTGACATAAAAAGGGAATCCACTTTCCCTTTTTTTAGACCCCTTTTTTTTTAAAAACCCATCAAAAAAAAATGTCATACACCCCCCTTTCAGGGACCGGCCTTTTTAATGAATAACCCTTTTTTCCTCATCCCTATTTTTTATACCCCATATGTTGCATAAAAAAGGGTTAAACAACCCCGGCTTTTGAATCACCCACGAAGGGCACTTTCCTTTTTAAAAAACCACTTTTTTGACTCCCCTTTTTAAATTCAGGCAGAAATCACACCCTTTTTTTTTGTATGCAATTTTAAGTTTTCCCCCCTTTTTTTGAAAAAACAACAATTTTTAAACCGGCCCTATTATAAAAAAAACCTTTTTTTTTCCCATTTCTTATGGACATACAACCAATAGAAACAAACGAAAAATTACCCTCCCTTCATAAAAAAACCCTTTTGGGCGTTTTTCCTTAACACCCCCCTTTTTTTCTAACCCTTTTTGGGCGCGGGTTTAAAAATCAATCCCTTTTTATTTTAAAACACGGTTTTGACCCCCACAATTAAACCCCCCCCAATAATTTCAAATCCCATGAATAAAAACCCCAATTTTTCCCCCAAACATTAAAACCCCCCCTTTTGTTTTAACCTTTTATTTTTTTTAAAAGGGTTATAAAAAACCAAAACACTTATGAAAAAAATTTAAATCTTTTAAAAAAACCCCCCCAACTATTCATAAAACCCCCTGATGTATGAAATCACAACATGTGGCCCAAACCCCCTTTTAAACAAACCCTTTTTTAAGGGGAACCATAAAGCATTGTTTGACAAAACCATAAAAAACCCCACATGTGTATAAAAACCCAAATTTGATTGACTTTAAAAACCCCTTTTTAAAAAAACCCCCCAATGAAACCCACTTGTCAAAACATCACACCTTGTGACATCAAGGTGGTTGAACCCCCTTTGACAACATGAAACATATAACCCCATTTAGGGCCAAACCAGTTTTATGCCCCAAAAATTTTTCTTGATACCCCCCAAAAACAAACTTTGGAAAACCTTTCACATTTTAAAACTCACAAATTTTTCCCCACACAGTTTTTTATTCATTTAATGCATAAAAAACAATTTATGACAATCAGTTTGCTCTTCACCCCCTTTTAACCCCCCCGGGTTTTCCATAAAAATTGTTCATTTCACAAAATTTTTGACTTCAAAATTATTTTGAAAAAAATTTTCTATGCCCCACTTTTTATGCATCACCCCATTTTAAAAATCCCACCTTTTCCCCCCCAAAATATTCCCCCCCCCTGAATTTCTTTTCCCCACCCATTTTGGTTTCCCCTTTTTTTTAATAAACATAGTGTCCCTTTTAACTTTTTTTTTGACCCCCAAATTTTCCCAAATCTTTATCACCACCCCTATTTGACATCATTTTTCATCCTTTTCCCCACAGAAACCACTATTTTTGATCCATTAAGTGGTTATCAAATTTTAAAACCCCTTTTTTTTTTTAAAAAAAGGGGGAAACCCTTGCTTATAACATTCCCTTTTTTACACCCCCCCCAAAATTTTTTTAAATGATTTAATAACTAAAACCACTTTTTGCTTCACAATTTTTGACACAACTCTTTTAAAAACCACATCCATTGAGGGCAAAAAACACAAATGGCCAACCGTAAACATCACCCCCCTTGTTTGAAAATTCACCCCCTTTTTATGCAACCATTTTAACATTTGCAGAAAAAAAAAACCCACCATTTGACATCAAACCCCTTTTTTAAGAAAAACCCCCTTTTTTTTTTCCCGGTTTGTTGCACCCTACGTTTTGGAAAACCCATCTATTTTTTAAACATTTAGAAAAAAAATTTTCCATTGTATAAAAATTTTACCTTTTTTAGATGAGAAACTTAGATCTAAAAAATTTTCCACAAACCCCCTTTTTTGGAATAAAAACTTTTTTCAATTTCCCTTTAAAAGATCCAAATTTATTGATCCACCAATTCTTTTAAAAACAAATTTATACCCCCACTATGTTTCACCCCTTCTTGCATCACAAAACCATTTATTGATATCTTGGGAAAATGTTATAAATCACCCTTTTTAAATAAACTTATCCCTTCAAAAATCCACCATCTTTTTTTCCAACAATTGTAATACTTTACAAAATGTTTCAATTACCCACATTATAGCACCACCCAAAACAAACCCTTTTTTCTCCAAATTCCCCCTTTTTATGAACCATTTTTTGGGGCCCAAAAAGTTATAAAAACCACCCCCGGGGAATTTACAAACCATTATTGGGCAAAAAAGTATTGACAATAAACTCCTGGAAATCAACCCCTTATTATGACAAATCCTTTTTATGAATCATACCAAATTTTTAAAAACCCAACGTTATAAACACAACCATTTAAACCACCATTTTTAACCCCCCCCCCCCTTATGAAAATCACAACAAGTATGGGTCATCACACGGACGTTAACCCAAATTTTTTTAAAGAAAACAAAAAATTTGGGATCAATGTAAATTTTAAAAAAACCCTTAAAAAAATTTTAAATTTTAAATAACCCCTTTAATGTTCCCCAAAGGGATCCCCCACTTTGGTTCCCCCCAAATCTATTATCAAAAAAATTAGGGGGCAAAATTTTTTTTAAAAGGTAGGACATCACACCACTTTTTGACTCAACCCTTTTTTGAACCCCCGTAAAAAGGTAACACTTTTTGAGGTTTCAGAAATATAGTTATCACCCTATGGGTTGTTCAACCATTTTTTTCCTTTTAAAACTTTGTACCCAACCTTTTTGTGGGGGGGGGGGGGCCCAATTGTAATACCACTACAAAGATCATTTCCTAAAGCAAAAATTTTTTTGACCAACCATTTTTTGGGCATACCCCACGTACCCCTTTTTTCTAAAACTTTTTTTCACTGATATCACCCCCACATTTGTAGCCATAAACCCAACAATAGGGGGCCCCTTTTTTTAACTCACTCCACCCTTTTTCAGCTACTTATTTATGACTCAAAAACCTCTTATTGAAACTTTTTCCCTAAGGCAACATTAAACCCCAAATTGCATCACAACCCAATCTTTTTAAAAAAAATTGTTTGACAAAACACCCACCGTTTATTAATCACGTCCCCAATATATGGGTTGGACTAAAAAAATCCATCCTCCTTTATGACATTAAAACCACCGGTTTATGGCATCACCTGACGGTATTCATAAATCACCCCATAAAATTCATGAAAAATGCACTGTAATAAAACCCCAAACAAATTTTAAACGAAAATTCAACAAAAAATAAAAAATTTTTAAACCCCATTTAAATGCACCCAGGTGTTTTGGAAAAAAAAACCACTGTACCCCAATCCCCCAACTGTTTTGGGGAAACCCCCTTTTGGGGAAAAAAAACCCCCAAATTGAAATCACCCAAAACTTAGGCCCTATCCCAAAAACTTTTGCACCTTGAAACCTATTTTGCTTTACCCAAAAGCCAATTTATGACAAACCCCTTTAATGATTACCCACTTAAAAAAAAAAAATTCTTTTAACCCCTTTTTTCCCCACCCCCCCCACTCAACATTT